>DWCF01001348.1:0-31516 GCA_018230265.1 Delias oraia | reverse complement strand
ATTAATATAATCTATTGATTACCTTTTAAAAATATTATCAATTATCTATTATTATAAACTTATTATTTTATCTTGTTTGTCTTTAAAAGATTCAATTACAGTTATTATAAGTCAATATAACATGGCGTCAAGATCTACGTCAAGTTAATTGGACTCATAAGCACTTTGATTAGTGCCTTACAATATTCAGGGTAGATAGTTTAAAACATGAGCTTCAGTCTGCCCCTCGTTTCTATTGATCATTAGAGCAAAATACTTCAACATCGACACGGTGGAGCTCTGTCTGGGATTATCTCACAGGCAAAAGCGGTAGCGTGTGGTAATCAAAACGGAAATGTACTTTACTTCTATATTTAGAATATCTTATTATTATATACGATTTAATAGTAATAGTAAGTCAGTAAGACAGCCAAGCTGTTGCATATAATAACGCACTAATTGGGCCAGCTCGTTCAAAGTGATACGACGGGCTCACAGAATACTCAGCGTGAAAAGGTACTTGTACTATGTTTCGCATAGTGAGTGAGGATATTGGAGGCCCCTAAAAGTGCCGTTTAAGTAACGTATAAAGCTGGCAACACAACCAATCCGTGGACTGTGGCGCTTTTGTCATGGGTAGCGGTGTTCTCTAACCACATAGGATATCCACCGCTTCGTTGTCTGCTAAAGAATTAAAAAATAATTATTGGTTAGGAATACATTTGACTTAACCATTTTTGATATTAATTTCTATGACTACATTTAAAATACACCGTAACCAGAGGTATAAATATTAAATAATTTGAAAATAATATGGTTTATATTTATAACACACGTTTCCTTAATAAGTACAACAATGTATGTAAGTAATATTGTAGACATGTATGTTTTAAAAAGATTTAGGTATTATATTTTGTTCATGTAAATAATTTATTAAGAAATCGCATTCTTCGACAACACAGTCTAATTCTCTTCGGTGTAAAACAGAACAGGTGTACGAGATATAGTATTTTACCAGACATTCTCCGTATCTGTACGACTACTTAACGATTCACCTAATGAACCAACTCTGTCTAACTACGCCGTTTTCAATTTATTTCTTTTCATTTTGTTTGTAAACCGTGTAAACTTAGTACTTATTTTAAGCAATATAGTTAAAAAATTCTCATATAATCAAACGTTAACTAAATTGTAATTACTTTATTAGATTTTTTGTAGCATATGTCGCGATATAATCTTAAAACGTGATTTTTGTTTTCTCTTGAGTGTAATTATTTTTTTAAATAAATAAAACAATCAAAAAATATCTATTTTTTTAAATAGAAACGGTGGCAATCTCGTGGCTCAGTGGCTCGGTGGCTCATCTAGGATAAGCGGTCATCCACCCGTGGACACCCCTAAACCCTGCAGAACCACGCGTGCTTTGCCGACCTTTATACCGGAATATGTACGTTTTTTTCTTGAAGATCTCCAAGTCGTATTGTTTTGTAAATACCTCTGCAGAAAGCTGATTCCACAGAGTTGTGGTACGCGGCACAAAACGCAATAAAAACCGCTCACTTGTGGATGGACAAACGTCGAGGTAATCTGCGAGCCCTCCCGCTCGCCCACACTGCTTGCGATAAAGCTGTCAGGACCGTATGGTCATACAGCAACTAGTAGTACACAAAAAAAAACATCCAAACATTCCTCGTATTAAATGTGACAATTAGAAAATTTATTTAGTTTATTTTCTAATCTATTATTTACAAATATTAAGTTATGAACACGGACCACGTCGGTTGGATTGTTTGACGTCAAATATAGTTAATTAATAGTTGATTTGTGTAATTACAAGCACATTTTAATTAAGTCCAACAACCAAAACGACATTATTTCCGCTTTTAAATTTCCTAAAGCTATTAATTTTATTAAAAAATACGTAATTAAATTAGCCACTGTGACACGTTGATTAAGTGGTTAGTATTATATACATTTAACACATTTTAATTTGAAAATAATAAAAATGTGTTATTCAGCCTTGCATCTATATAGTTCGTTATCTAAGCCAGCCATTTTGTATTCGTAGCATATTCAAGACGCCTGCGTCTGGGACTGTACACTTTGTCCGGGAATCGAATTGGCTACGTGATAACGTCAACTGTTATTGCTCTTTATCATCCAACAGAACGTTCTAGATGAATAAGCTTTGTGTATACCTTTTGTATGAGGTTGTTTAGGGATATTGTGCACAATATATACTTATCTGCAACATAAATGCTGTAAATTTTATAAATTATGTACTATAAAACCTGTAATATCGTTTATACAATCTAAGATTAAGTTAAAGAAAAACAAAATTATCTATGTAATAGAAAAATCTTTTTGAATGTAATTTCCTAATTAAAATCCCCAATCTAAACATATTTTCATTTTTGATCCGGGTATTTCTTTTAGCAGGAATATAATTTACCGATACAATCCAGCTACAGCTTTTATCCTTATGTTAATAATAGTATAGTAATTATATTACGTTATAATCAATAATGTGGTATAAACTGCTCGGGATTATCCATATAACGTGAATTTGATCCAAGTTTCCTAACAGTAAATGAGTCGGAACTCTACTATAACCCTCAAAACTACGGCATATTGAAACAAGATGTCGAACATCGATACTTAATATATTATATATCTCAAATTGAATCTTATTACCAGTAGATAAGCCTTTTATCGAGTGAATATGTGTTTGGGAGGCGTATCAAAGTTGGTCAACAACTTAATTCCTGTTCTATACAGTACCTGAGGTGATCAAGATTTCATTATGGACCCCTGTAAATTGATCAAGCTTTTACTATATTCATTATACAAACTATATTAACATATTTTACCTAAAACAGGGGAACTCGGAGACGTATCTCAATGATACTAATAGTTTTTCGTTTTAGGGTTTAGTTGCGATTTGCCTGGCTTGGAATTAAATAACTTTATAATGATAAAATTTATATACGACTCTACAAAACTCTCTTCTAAATCGTGCTGCTTACAATAAACGTTTTAATAATACAATTAATAATGTGCCACTTCAGAAGGCGTTGCAGGAAAGAGTAGTAACACGTCATTAAATCCACGTAGGGCACAGACCACCCAAGGGCCATGAACGATGGATGATAAATGTATATCTGTATAAATTCGCGTCCTCCATTAGTCGGCGTCACAGCGCGCCGCCCCTTAAGTGAAACCAGACATTAATATGACTTATCGATGTGTGAGCCTTTCCACTTTCTGACCCCTATATAAGGCTTTGTGTTTGTGAATTATCATTAAATATAGATTTACAAAGTTAGGATGTATACTTCACTCTGTAAACGTTTAATACAACTGCCACGCCCTGTTGAAATATCGTATTGTGAATATTAAACATTATAACTTTTTTCATTGAATATGTAGCAGCATCTGTGTTTAACTACGTCAAATCGTCAATGTCTGTTGCAAAACGTTTTGCAATTTATTTTATAATAAAATTTTATCACATAATAAAAGACTCGGTGAGCTTACCAGAGGTCCACTAAGTAAAGCAGGGTAAAAAATCGGCAACACAAGCAAAGTGTAAATTGCGGCACAGATGATCATGGGCGGCGGTTGTCTCTTACCCTTATAGGATCCGCTTACCCCATTGTAAACAAATTAACTATAATAAATAAATGATAAAAAAAATCAATTGCTACCATTTAAATATTAAAAATTATTTATATATTAAAAAAACATCAAAAGTAGAAATATTTTTTGAGCTATCTTCTAATTCCTTCACTTGAGATATCATAAACAACTAATAATTTTAATAATAATAGTATTTAATAAGTGATCTGGTTCACGTACACTGATCGATGAGATCTAAGTTGTTAACAGTCACCGGGAAAAGGACAGATGGCGCCACTGGGACCATTAGGGACATCTCCGAATTAGATTAATTGACCTAATACGTCTTTCCTTGTTGTTTCGTTTGCCAATATCGATATTCCGTTATTGTTGACTTTCATACAGATATTTAGAACTGATATTAATATTAGAAAGGTAATTTTGAAAGGAATCTGGAACCGATTCTATGGCAACTTTATTATCACTACGTTAGCTCTACTAGGGCAATAGCTGTATCAATGGTTTTTTGCGTGCATTAAATGGAGCCGAATGCTTTAAATATATGTTTATAATATAATAGGATTTGAGTATATTTTTGTATAAGTAGTCAGACTTAAAAAAATAAAAAAGAAAAATAGCAGTGAATTTAGGGCTTTTGTAAACTAGATTTTTTGTCGTAGTGTTACTTTTACGTCAAAGTTTTATTTATTTTACCGTTGTTTCTGTATTGCATTAGTTTTCATACAATACACTTCACAGTAAAACTATTTTAAGTCAAATTGTTGTTTGTGAGAAATGTGTATATACTTTTAAAATACTGTTTTCCTGGCAGAAAGCATACGTCTCCATATGTAATCTATATTTAATGTAAACATAAAACCATGACTTACTTGTGGTTTATAAAAACGTAACTGAATAAGCTCTATTTTATATTAAATGAACATTAAAATTTAATTTAATTAATGCGGCAGCATATGATTGAGCGTGTTACTCCCACGTATGAAAATCTTTTCAATTTAAATATCCTGTAACAAATTTTTCTAATTAAAAAGTAATTAAGTATCGCTTGTAAAATGCCAGCATTGGGTGTAATGAGCAATGGAAAATGGGAACAAGGACGAAACCCTTCGGTTTCTCCATTAACGAGTAATAACCAATGTTCTTGCTTAATATGAAAAGAAACGATCAAGGCAATAAGTTGTAAGATTCATATTCATTTATTAATAAAATTAAAAACAATGCATTTGGTAAACAGAATAAAATACTAACACAAATGCTATATCATAATCTTCCATAAACTAATACGTATTTATTATTTAATATTATAGAAGAAATACATTTTTAAAAATTCTTTTAAAATTATAATATAATTGCATTCGTCTAAGTCCTTACATGTACAAAGTCGTGTAGGCATTTCTAATATCTACGATCTACTAACTTATGAAATTTTATACCAATCAAATGCTACGTCGCAATACAAACCTTTCACTTGGACCATTCACATTTGGCTACTAAAATAAAATTAACAAATTAGTTGATTAGTCGTTCAGAGCAGCTCATTAAGGGATTGGAATTATAAAATTTCGTTTATCTTTGTCGCTGTCCTGTGCCATCTGGCTTTTGTTCTCTGTATCTTAATTCGTTTGTAATTACATTTATGAATTTGGCCTCTATAAAATTGTCATTAATATCAAGGCCAGAAAGACTTAATATCATATTGAAATTCTTATTTACTTCATCTGATGTATAAAAACAGAATCTTACAAGAAAAAAGTATCCGTTTTCATAAACTCTATCATACAATGCTTTTAAAACGTCTTGCGCAACTCTATATAAACAATGCATCAGCCAGTATTAGAAATAGCATTGTCTCCTGATGGTTTAAGCCCGCATCACATGGCTTACCTAATTACCGAGCGCACTTAGTACTCGATTTATGGAACCGCCTCAATGTGGTGCGACACGAATCATTCCTCCTTACATTCCGTTTATTCAATTCATGATTTACTTAAGACGTTATTTCTTGCTCAGTATATATATATAAATCTTACAATGTTTTTACGCGCATAACTTTTGAACGGCTTCACGAAGCTTAATAATTATTTTAACTTTGTGTGGGTAATAAGGGCAAGGTTTGTGAAAATATCTAACAATGTAATATTAAATTGCTCAATAAATACGTATGTTTTTAAATGATTTTATACATTCATTTTCTGGTGGGATGGGGAATAGGTGGGGGTAGCTCAGAACCAATAAATACCAAAAGAAGAAAGGTATGTTTAATATCTCGGTTTTTCGGGTTTGGTTGAGCCCGGTTAGTGGCGTATCTAGCAGTACGACGACTTCCAGGACCAGCTAGTATTAGATAAACAATGAAAAAAATATACTTGTGAAATTTAAAAAAATAGTTTGGTTTTGGCACAACATTTAATATCCCCTATTTTAAGTACAATGATTCAATAAAATAATAAGTTACGCGTGTTAACTTGAAAATAAATATTTCTTAATGTAAAGTTCTATATTATCTACATATTATCTATCTTTTAGACTATCCCTTCTATGTAAAAGTTTCACCCAGAATCAAGTAGTTATTATATCATTATTTGGATATGTGACCTGTATGTAGCAGTTTCATATAAAATGTCTTATCAAATGACAGCAGATAAGTAGATCGGTTTTTAGTACCATCAGAGACTTTTGTCTGTTTTATTCACTATAAGAGCAACTCACATATCTATGACATCTAAGTTAAAACAGTTTTCCTTTCCTGAAACATGCGTAGAAGTCTAAAGCGCCACCTGTCCTACAAAGCCATGTATTGTTATGTCACTGTTCTATTTCGTGTGTAATACACAAGTAATTGAAAATGCCGTAGCAAATAAACTCGTAAGCAAAAGGCAGGATAACGTTATATTAAAGGGAATATGGTCCCCAGGTGATCGTTGAGCGAATGACCGAAAGAATGAAGGGAATGAATGGGCAGCCCCGCTTAATGGCGCACGTCAAGACTTCTTTGTGAAGTAAAACAAATACAAATGTTCTGTTCTTGCAAATTAATCACTGAACGCTTTTACTTTCTGTTTGTTGGATTGAATGACTTGCTCGTATTGTCTCAAATAGAAGTTCTTGATTCTTTTCATGTTACTTAACGGCAAATTTATTTAAATAAAAGAAGTAAAGATCATTATCAAAGCCATCATTGTCAAATCAAGAATTTCAAATTGCAATACCTTTATCGTGCGTGTATTTTATAAGACAAAATATAAAATTTTCATTTGTTTTTTATAATAAACTAGAAAACCACAATCGTTTTAAACTTATTTTAACGAGCATCGTCATTCTTATCGAATAACTTAACAATATCAAACCTCAAATTTAATTAAGTTTTTGGTTATCTATTATTTTCTTATTTATGCTAATATATTTACAGGGAGTGTCAATATATTTTTTCGTAGTTATCAAAATTGGGCAATACCAATATAATAATGTTGTGGGACATTTACTATAAGAGAACAGTTTTATTTAATCTAATAGGAAACAATCGAAGGTTGTAGCAAGGACAACGCACCGGAAGCCACCCGGACAAACTTCCGGCTTGCGCCTCCGGAAACCGGATGCAGTTACTCGCCCGGAAAAACTACAACCTTAGTCTAGACGAGGAATTTTCATTATAATATATTAAGTGCTGGTGCTTAATTTATTAATTTTATTTCTATAATAATCCATACTTTGATTGTGTTTTATTACTATTTCTTTTATATCTCTGGCAACTACGAGCTAATTTTTATTTGAATTCAAAATATTATATACCATTTTATAATATATTATAATAATATTATAAATTATAATATACAGCAGCGCCCTTTCGAGTACAGCAGATGTTCTGCGATCACCAACCCGCCTGCCAAGCGTGGATTAAGGCTATAATAACCCCCCATTTTGGGAGAGGCCTATGTCCAGCAGTGGACTTGAATAAGCTTATGACGATGATGATGATATTATAAATAAATTATAATAATGACGCATTTTTTCAACTTTCAATCATAGTACCGATTCACGATTTTTAAATTTAATTAATATATTAAATACTTGTAAGTAAATTTACATCGAACATATTGTTTCTGAACTTTTTTCATTCCTTATGTCAAACTCAGGAACAACAAAGTGATTCATATTTTGTAAGCAAGTCAATAAACTACCGTTCGAACTTAGCGTTAACTTCTATGCAAGAGCCTTATTAAAACCACTAACAAACTGTTATCCAAGTCAATAGATGTTTAAAGCTTATGAATTACAATTTTATTTTAGTATAGCGTACAACGGAGCAGGCAGGTCTATTATATTGTAAGAGAACACCCCAGTTCATGGACAATCGCGCTACAATCCGCGCACTTGTTGTGTTACCGGATTTTTACGACACTAAAGCGGCATTTTTAAGGATCTCCGATATCCGCACTCACTCAATGAAACACAGTACACTAGTACCGTTTCACGTTAAGTATTCTGTGAGCCCGTGGTATCACTTCGGTCGAGCCGGCCCAATTAGTGCGTCCACATATGCTTCAGCATGGCTTCCCCACAGGTGTGACAGTATTAAGACACTCGCCCGGTCACTATCATGAAATTCCAGAGATCGAATATAAATTATAATTGTCCGGACCGGGATTCGAACTCGATACCACTCGCTTCGTGGTAGACCTATTAAAACACTAGCTACGAGGCTCTCGAATGGTAATTTTAAATGGTATATCCTTTTATTTGTGTAGGAACGCTATTTTATGCATTTAGAGATTTAATAATATAAGTTCGGTTAAAAAATAGAGATGTTGAAGCCAACCTAATCAACGCGGCAAAAGGCAATCAAATAAGAATTAGCTGGAGGGAGTTCTTGCAATTTGAAATGGAAAAACTTGTGGAGCCCGAGAGACTCACTAGGATTAATTAAAACGGACTCATCCTTGTAATTCTTAGTACATTACTATACTCTCGTAGCTTACATTCTTTGAAAATTTGCCACTGAGACTTTTGTATGATAGTTGGATACGAAAATTGTTGAATGCGACGAAGTTGGGATTAGTTTCACTAAGTTATTCAGCCTTTGTGAAATCGGGGTATTGCTGTTCATTACATCAATCGGTAATACACTGTGTACTGTTTAAATTCAAAATGGTAACTTTATTTTTTTTTGAATAAAACATATATTTTATAATTTTTAATTTTAAATTACACCCATACAAACAACAATTATTACATGCACTTCAAAGTACTTTGCAAGGCATTAGAGAGCTTTGAGCACATGAACATCACAGCAACAAAAATATATATTTAACATTATTGATCCACATAAGTTTAATTTAACGAAGCATATTTTACAGTATACTTCGGTTTGATTGAAAGGTTAAACATTATAAAATAAGAATGAATTCATTGAAGCGAATCCGAGAAAACAGTAAACCACATTGGAGGTACACAAATGAGTGCAACCGCGTAGTGGCTGCGGCGAAACCACGATTAATTAGCGCCGTTTGAGTTTTAAAGCCGCACGTTCTAGCGGGTAATGCTTTTCGATACATCGATACCTTTCAATATAATATATAGCATTCTGAATAAAGGAATTTGAAAATAAAATCGATAAACTAATATTAAAGTAATGATTACAACAAGTATTTTAAGCTTTTTAAGCGCCTTTGAAATTATTCTGAGCAATAGTGAATACAAGAAGTGTATTTAAAAGAAGAATATTAGCTTATTAGCATTATTTAGCTATAATATGGAGATTACCCATAAATATCCATGCTAAAGCATATGATAACGCACTACTTGGGCCGTTGTCCAAAGTGATTCCACGGGCTCACGGAATAAATGAAAAAAAATAATTAAAAAGTGTTTCTAATGTGTTTCGCTGAGTGAGTGAGGATATCGGAGGCTCTAAAAATGGTCATTAAAAAGCCGGCAACAGAACCATGAACGGACGCTTACAATGTTCTCTTACCATAGAGGAGACCCATATGCTCCGTCGTCCGCTTTAAAATAAATAAAATATATAGAGGGTCACATCTTCATAAGCAATTATCTAAAGTACACTGCACAAATCAACTAAAACGAGAATTAATTTGAACTTAACCAAAACCGTTTTTCTCAAGTAACTGTAGGAAACATCTCGCAATAAGCAATATCAGTCACTTTATTAAAACTCGACTGACAGGCAACAGCTATTAAAACGACTTAACACGGCGTCGTTTTGTAATTTCGCACTTTTTCTCAAAGCGATAATATGGTAATGGCGTTAACCCGCAAAGCCTGAGGCGGTAATTACGATCAACCCTTTACTGATCTGACAGATATTACGTGTAATTCTGCATGTTTGCGCTTTATAAGTTATAGTATCAGAGTTGAAGTGATCATATTTTATAATATTTTATATTTATTTTATTTCATGTAATATTAACATAGCCTGTCATTATATATACATATAATTATAAGATGATACTTATTGATACGTCTGAGTGTCTGTGTCATACCTTCTAGAGCACAAAATATATAAATGTGTACCTAAATACTTAAATATATTAAATATATATAAATGGTTTATATGGGTTTTAGAAGATTACATTCTAACATTATTAAATAAATTTATATTGGTTAGCTCCGCATCTAATATGATCTGGTGAGATTATAGCTCACGGAATATTTATGTGGTGTAATAAACAGGTTTCAATTGCTAGGTAAATTGCTTGAGATTATATTATTATAATACATTCTGTAAGTTAAGTAGGCAATATTTCTGCTCGTTATTGCATTTTACCTTTTCTATAAGACTTAGGGCAAGTAGGTAATAAAAATAGATACATTACACAAACTTAAATATAGACCTACAAGTACCTTTGAATAAAAAAACTTTTGTGATAGTCAATGCTAGAATTGTAAATTTATATTACTTTAAAGAATTCAGTGTTAATCTTATTATTACAATGGTAGGTATATCTTACAGCTGAAATTAACGTAATGAATTTAATATTGTGTTTGATTCGAAAATATTTAAGTTTTTATTAAATGTTTTTTACTTTCACCGTCTTTCGGTATTCACGGTATTAATTTTTTTAAATATTTATTTATATTTTTATAACCATAATTATTTTTTTATGGTAGCCTAAATTATCTTTAATATTTTTTACTTAATTGATTTCTGCCTCAATGCGGATCTGTCTTGATCAGATAATTGACAACAGTGTCTGCCACGCAGGGAAACCTCGTTGAAACTTATTCTGATGCACTAATTTGGCTGACTCATGCGGAGAGATACCACCGGATTTTTATTATTCTATAGCGGACAACGGAGCAGGTGGGTCTCCTCTATGGTAAGAGAACATTGTAACCCATGGACAACCGCGCCACAGTCCGTGCATGGTTGTGTTGCCGGCTTTTTAATGACCATTTTTAAGGGCCTCCAATATCCTCACTCACTCTGAGAAACAGTACAAATACTGTTTCACACTGAGTATTCTGTGAGCCCGTGGTTGTGACCCAATTAGTTGGTCAACATATACTTCAGCATCAATCTCCCACGGGTAAACAAAATTACTTAAGAAACGGTTTACAGAATAACAGCGTTAAATATTACTTATACCGTTTCTTTAAAACTTTATACATACGATTATATATGTTCTTATACTGTTTTTATTAAAGTTTATATAGAAATTCCCAAGTAATACAAGGTACAGCAGGTAGCTACACTTATTCCTTCATTCTACATCTCTCCATAACACAATATACAGGATGTCCTTGTAACTTACTTGCGTAACAAAAGAAGTGCTCGTTCGTACAATAAAAAGAAAAAAGCTAAATGTTAAATAGGCAAGTCGGGGTGCATAAAATAAACGTAGCTGGAACAAAGTTCTGAAATAAATCGAAACGAGTGTTTTATGTCCGGTTTCACGTTGTGCTTGAGATATATATAGTTAAAATAAGCATTCATTTAGTTTTTGTCTGATCTTACTTAATTTTTAACTGCACCTGGGATTAAATGAACTTACAGTGGATTCATAACTAGTTCCAGTTGACTACACAGTTGAATTTGATTAGAAATTTACAGATAACGAAGAGGTATTGAGAATCTTGCTAATATTCTAATTGCGAAAGTTTGAATTGTTATTTTACTCGGTATATTAGTAAACTTCCTAAATCCTATGTAACTTTAGTTCATATAATACCATAGTATACCATTACCATACCATTTACCATTAGCATTACCATAGTATGAAAAAGAACATTATACGAGTAGGGATACACCATGAAATTTACTTGATTTTAAACACAGAAAATCACGAAAAACTGATATGTTACACGTACGTTACATAAGTTTCTTATGTAACAAAAACCAAAAATCCTTAGAATACGTTTGTAATTTTTTTTATTAAAAATTAATTTGGTTATATTAAAAAATAATATAAAGATTTTAATATTTATGTAATATTAATAAAACTGTGTATAATTTATATAATATTTGAAAATTATCTGAATAGCACAACAGAAAATTAATTAAAGAAGAATGCTTCAATCTAAACAAGATCCTGTCAAAATTTAGAGATTCACCGTCCATAATGCCAGCTCATGTTGCTCTTACCTGGGTAAGCGAGAAATATACAGTACTAAAGTCTGACTATTAAACTCATAAAACTTTTAAAGCAAAAATTTTTATCAAATAAGGAAACGTTAGTAAAAATACTCACATTATCAAGGTTCATAATATCAGAGTACACACAAAGAAGTTTGCAAATTATTTTAACAAAATTGGATACGAACAACCTTTATTAAAAACACAAAGATCATAAAAATAAAAGATTTTATATCAATAAACTTTGTTATCTTGTATTCTGCTGTACGTTAAGTAAACTAGACAAAAAAAACTAAAATGGCGAAATGCAGACGCACACAATTTTTTTCTGTATGTTGAAAAGCTATCGCTTTTCTTTTCGATTAGTTAAGATTAAATTACCCGTTGGCCTTCAACAATGCCTCCGGGATGCCCCTTCTGCTATTTTAACCATTTCCGCGGCCCCACGGCCGTCTGAAATAATTTGTTCCATCTCATTTTAAAGATTCTTTCTCTATATTTATATAAAATCAGTATATCGAGATGTCATGCTTTGTTTTGCGATTCTTTATAAGGCTAGACAGACGTTGTAAATAAGTCTTTCTTTAATGATGTCATGTTGCTTTAACAAGATATAAATAATATTGAATATTTTGCTTTCAATATAATATTTATATATTCATATTTATAACATTATATAAAATTTTAAAATTATTATATATATATATAATAATATAAATGATACCTGCTTGTAAAAACAGTTTTATACAATTAAAGTAATCGTACTCGTAAACACATCACAAGTAATATAGCAACTTAGTCGTATTCCAGTGAACCGTCCGTGCCGGAAGTAACATCTCATTTGACTTAATTTGGCCAACTTCCTGTGCATCAATAAAGCTTTTGTTTTGCGACATTTATACTATTAAATTTTTTGTTCTGCTTTGAATCTTCGACGGAGTAATTCTTCGCCTATTCCAAGTTAGATGTGTTTGTAGGAGTTAGTATATATATACGCCAAATAAAGTGTTAAGAGTATTTTAATGTTATTTACAAAATACACATTTGGTATACCTAGTAATTTTCAGGAGTGAAATTAAACATTAATTGTATATCTGTTTATACATGAAACCTACGTTATACAATAAGATCATAAAACATTATTTTTTTACTTAGAGAAAATAACTACTTTTAAGATGAAGAAGGCCTTTTTAAAAAAAACACAATAATTTCCATTTAACCGTGATGAAACAGATTTATACTGCACAGACCGGACAAAACAATGACGCGTGTGAAATAAATTGTTGGTCTAAATATTTTAGTGCCAAATTCGGGCGCGCCTCCTTGAGGCAATCGTTCGGAAACTCACTGACAGTTATTGGCTATGAAGTCTTTGCAGATCATGCAATCTTACTAAGAATTCGAATGCAAGCTTGGATCTTAAATCTATTATAACCAAAAAGAAATTGCTTTAAGTCCCTGTCAATTTAAAAGTTCGTCAAATGATTGTGGCAATCATTAATCAATTTGACTAAGATAGAATGTATTTCCCAGTTAGTGCATATGTAGTATTGTGCTATGCTATGATATGCTTTTCAATGGCACTTAAAATTAAAACATCTAGATTATTAAAGAAATATATTACTTTTTATTTGTTTCTTGTAGAAATAAAACTATATGTCAACTGTGTCAACCCTAAGAATTATAAATTAAATATTAAATTTATTTAAAATGTTATGCTTAGCTTTTTGTTTCATCATCATCATCATTTCAACGGTAGGACGCCCACTTCTGGACATGGGCCTCCTTGGACATCCATGAAAACCTGTCGGTAGCGAGCTGCATCCAGCGACTTCAGGCGACCTTTATAAGGTCGTCTGTCCACCTTGTGGGTTGACGTCCTACGCTGCGCTTGCTGGTCGTATATTAAATGATAAATTTATATTTCTCATTAAAAACAAAATATGTACCCCTGTAATAAAAATCAAACAGAATATCCAACAAAGGCATGATGGTAGTTAAAATAAATAATTGTGGTATAACATTATTATCAAGAACAACTGAATTAAAAGCCTTATTTTTAAGTCGTCTGATAAAGATTATATATGGCAACACAAAACGTTCATAATATGAAATAGGGTGCGATCTATGAGTATCCTTTACGAACGATTTACTTTTTTGCTCCAATTTGTCTGTAGAATTATGAGTTCCGTAGCAGTTCTTATATTATTATATTGATAAAATAAAATATTTATAACTTGGTTAGAACTAATATAGAACACATGCTTTATTAATTAAAAATAATTTTGTTTCTTTAACATTATAAAATAATTCTATATAATTTGATTTGAAAGTTGTAATTATTTACATATAACTGGATTTTATTAGCCAATTAAAACTAAAAACTGAAATGGTACTAGCAACCAGACAGTCAGAAATCACAAAATATAATTGTTCTATATAAAACTAAATTAGATTGACCTTACATTAGTACGCATGAAAACTTTTTGTTAGTATGAATTTTAAATAGTTTCTGTCCCTAGAAATAGCTTATTAGACAGTTTATTCTTATATTTTTTTCACGTATTTTTTATTCCATGGCGGAAAACTGAGCAGGTAGGTGTCTTTTACACCGCCACCGGGTGCGGGATTCGAATCCGATACCTCTCGCTTCATGGTACACTTTTAAAACCATTAAGCTACAAGGCTCTCATTTATATTTAATTTCTATATATATATATGAACTTTTCTTTATGATTACCAGATTTATCTGGCGTAAATAGAGAAATGAATATAATAACTTTGATTTATACAACTACACATTTATTGAATTTAATTATTTCTAAAATACTCAAATTTACTTAAAATAAACCTAATGAACCTTTTTAAAAGAAAATTTGTATCGTTCTACATTATTAAAACGAATTTTAATTATGAGAGTTAACTACCAATATGATACAGTTTACGTATTCTCAAGATGCTGTAGGTAAACACTATTTAGTATACTAAATCGTTATAATACATGCTTATAAAAATATTATTGCGTATAGTATTAACTTTATGTATTTATTTTAGTTAAGAAAAAAATATAAGTAAATTATTACATAATAAATTCAGTGTCTGACATAATCCTCAAAAAAGATTTTCTGCACATCGAGTATAATCCTTCTTCATCAGATCCCAACACATTCAGAAAAATATTTAAAGCACTCAACATATGTATAAGAAACAAATTATACAAACAAAAATTTTTGTTCACAAATTGTATCATAGTTCACAAATCCATACAAACCATCGACCTACTCACTCATTTCTAATTACTCAAACAGTTCACACTTGCACAAATCACGTATTTCGGAAATGAATATTTAAAGGAAAATTATTAATTATTTTTGAAATTATTCCAATAAATGGTTTCCCTATAAATTGTGATATTCAGTTACTACAAATGTGGCATTAGTAATTGATATTAATCATGTTTTATCGGAATTCGACAAGACTCGTCAATACATTGTTCACTTTAATAAATGTAATAATGAAATAAAATAAATTTTATTTCACTATGTATGGGTAGGATTTTTGCGTAGTAGATAGGGCAATGATAGGTTTTTTGAAAAAGATGTTTAACTTTAATAGGTACTTATGTTTAAAGGAAACGAATCTGAAGTTGGTATTGTTTATCTTAATAATCTTAAAAATCTACCTTTACGAATATAATCCTTAGTAAGATTATAATATTAATTCTTAGTAAGATTTAAGTTAGTTAATTAACTTTTTAACCACAATTCATGATGCATTTTCTTGATACAGATATTGTAACCACTCGGTGGTGTTACGTAGAAAATATTATATTGTTTTTTGTAGTCTTCTTAATATGAAAATTTAAATTAGCAATGCTATTTAGATAACTAATAAAGATTTAATTGGCATCTAGTATTTAAGGTTGACACATCGCTTAATCAATGAAAAGACGCTAAGATCCGTCACACCTTGAATAGGTCATATAACAATTTCTTGTATTATTATTTAAAAAAATGAAAATATATATTATAATTAAAATTAATTGCAATTAAAATATATTTTATAAGTCACAAAAGAAAGTACAATTCGAATCATTTTGAAAAAGGCCGTGTCTGAAAAAGATCTCATTAAAATTGTAAGCGATATTCTTGGTTGTACATACAAATAGTTGGTGTACTCGCTAAGTCAATACAGTTGCTCATTATAAGTTGTAGGATCTAAAGTATCGTTCACAATTGCGAACACTTCACTTCGTTAATTTAGTACGTAAGCCTATACACTACACACTGTATAAAAACTATCAACCTTGAGTAAGCCCGTTTGAACATAACATCAACTTGTAACTTTTATAACTCAAATTCTACAGTTTATGGTAAGATTAAAAAGTATTTTTATATGTTATAGATTATTATATATAATTATAGATTATAGAACAGCATTCACAAAAATATTGTTCAATAAAACAAATTTTTAAAGATAAAAGACAGTTAGACAATTACATTTCAATATTATTGGCATCTCATTTACTATAAGTACATATAATTGAAACAAAATAACATATTGATTAAATTACCAGAAATTTGCAATTATCTAACGTTTTAATTAATTTTCTTTAAACGTGTCTAAGAAGTTTATTAGTGAATCAATGTCAATCAATCTGGTTTTTGATTACATATTTTGAAAAGCATTAAGTAACTTCAATTCAAGGATATATAAAAAGTAATTTTCATGTGTTAATGAATTTTAAATAAGCAACAATAAATGTCATTTAGTAACGTAAAAGTTAAAAACAGAGCGTAATCCAACAGATTATACAATAAATTTATTGTTATAACAGAGGTGGTATCGCGTGATCGACATTATAACACAGCGTCGAATTAATACTAACAATTACTTCGGTTGCACGCACAAAAAACCGGACAAATTGCCACTGTGCGTGCCTTGAAAGTGTGGACCTAAGACATGAGATATAGCAATATTATAGATATATCATATATATAATCTATATATAATATATAGATTTCAACCAAGAGATGAAAATAAAATGGCGTTTATAAAGCAATATAAGGCACATTTTTACATTTGATAAAGGTTTCCTCATTTTATTTACAGGAAAGTAGGAATTCCATATATATTATTTAAAATCGGACGTCTTCTTATTGGAATAAAATGTCAGATAGGCTGCATGCCACTAGTATGTCTTTAGAGACTACTAGTAGACTTTACCAGTATACTAAATCAGTATTTCTCAACCTATGGACCACGGTCCCTAGGGTTCGCAGTGTCATCTCTGGACCACACATAAATGCTATAGTTTCGTAATCACTATGCTTATTTAGCATTTCCTTCTACTTCTCGTCATCGTCATTTCAGCTCAGACGTACACTAGACATAGGCCTCCCCTTTGGACATCCATGCATACCTGTCGGAGGTGACCTGCATTATTAATTATTATTATACCATCTTATACAGCTTCACATTAATTGTTAATAAAATAATAATTACTTAATTAAATACCTAAACTGATTTATTTGCGTTTTATTTTATTAAGGGCGTACGTAAAAACTGTACTTGATTTCCTAGGGGTTCGTGGCTGAAAAAGGTTGGGAATCGATGCACTAGATGACTCGGTCTAGTTGATGATAAAATATTATGCCGAAATTGATGTAGATAAATATTTCTGGACGGTTTTGGTTTAACGAAGTTCGAGTACCTTTTGTATTTGATTAATGTCTAAGTAATTTTTTATGAAACATTTATCATATTGTTTTCTGTAAAATGAAATGTTTTAACTTAGAAGCGAACAGTTTTTGACTTGGAACGAAATCGGAATCAGTGTTCTTGAAATTCGATTAGATCAATTATACAGGAGTCCTGCAGACGTAACATATTTGATTATAAGGTACCTACTATAAAATTGATGAACTTACAGACATTATTAGTGTTTGATTTAGAGTTAGTAAGTCACACTTTCATTTAGATTATTTTAATAGCAATTTCAAAATGTCCTGGAATTATTCACTAAATAAAAATAATATACTATGTATTCCATTATTTTATACTTTGAAATATTTATTCCAATTATACACGAATCTCATAATCTTAGTGTTGAAAATTGTTGTGATATCAAAGACTAATTTTTGGTGTCAAAATTCAGGGAATAAGTTAGATGATGTTAGTTAGACGTTAGATGTACTGCGTAATCAAAATAATATTAATCTGTATTTAGAATAAATATAAACTATTTATATAAAAGGTAAAGTAAACATACAAGGATCAATATATGACAAAACTGTAAGTCCGCCACTACAAAAAAAAAAAATTTTTTTAATGTTAAGTAATTATGTTACAATATCTGTTCTGTAATGTCTTATTCACAATTGCAAAAAGTCAACCTTCTAACAATACCCTCATTTTCTATGCGAGATTAATTATATATATTTCGAAATAGTATGGTTCATTTTTTAGAAGCGTTCATATTACTGTGAAAGTCAGATGATTACATTTTTATTTACTCCGATTTCAATTAGCAACCTTCTTTCGACCCTCGTCATGAGACAGTATTTCTTTCAGTCTTTGCAAATACGCTCTGAGAGACTCACATTTTCCGCTTCGTGACGTGGATGAAAATTTAATCTCTCCGCGAGATTTGAAATCCAAAATATATCCTTATTTTTATTCCTGATTTAACTTTTTAATTGATTGCCTTGAGGCTAAATTCTAAGAAAGCTTTATAAGTAAAGTTCGGTATTTATCAACGAAACAGCAAACATTATAATTTTAAATTATATAAAACCTTTTCACGTATTTGCTCTAATTTCATGTATTTGATAGTTGACATTCGAAATTTATTAAAAATGTCATTTTTGACATTGACATCTCGAACCAAATTGATTCTAATAGCAACAGAAGAACGCATGTGCTTCCAAATAACGCATAATTATTCAAGAAAAGTGAATTTGCAATAGCAATCTTATACTGGTTTTTCATTTATCGTCGTCCATTTAATTACTTTATAATGAAGCTATTAATGCTAGCGAAGGGTCGTCGCGTCGTATTAAAACTAAGCACAAAGTCCGGATTTAAATTTTAATTATGCGAGGACTGTCTTTGTAAAACCTAATGTATTTTAATGTGTGTAATCTTATTTCCGTTTACTAATAAATGTAATTTTCTATGATATTTGGTGTAAGTTATTACCGGAAGGTTTGTTTGAAAGGCTTAATTGGTATTTATTTTGAAATGATGGTGTCACTGCAAAATTTTATAAAAAATCTCTTTTAATTATAATAGTTCTAATTAAAGTTTTCATTCCACATGTAAAAAAACTACTTGTAAATACTACGTGTAAATACTAAAATTACTACGTTCTGAAATGAATTCATAACTAAAACAAAACCTTATGGCTAAATGTTAAAGAATAACAATATTATTTTTTAAGTTCAACCTTTAGAGTTCTAGGTCAATAGGTACATGAAAACAATTGAAAATAATAGGCATATTTAGCAGCCTCTTGCCGCCTACTTGATCGGTAACCTAAATACATTTAGTAGTGAAATTACGTAACAATTAAAATTACTTAGGTTTGAAAAATGTCAAAATAGGGTTCAGTGGTGATTATTGACATTGTTAGAGAATTGACAGATTGAATTGAATATTGTCGAGAAAGTCATTTTATTGGTTTGTCATTTTTATGTTTCTTATTTATTCGGTTTTATGAGAAAAATGATGCCATCGTGTAACGGAAGCTGTTTTATTATTATTTTTGGGTTTGGTATTCTTATTAACATAAAGGTACTGTCTGCAGACATAACATATTTTTTTTTTTAAATTAAAATTTAGAAAACGAATTCATATAAAATTACTTCTTTTAATATTGACATATAAGTCAATATTCATAAATAATATCGCTGGTACCTATATACCTTCATGTTGGTTTAATATATACCTACATTTTACCTAAAGCGATAGTGAAAATATAAAAAAAGAATGCATATTTTATAAAACTTTTTAAAAACTCAAAAATATATAATTTGTATCCAGGAATACTACTTTGATATTTACGTTTCCTAACCAAATTGTTGTTGCTGACCATATATGGTTGTGTTTTGACATTTAAATGTGTTTCACCGTGTACCCGTAACAATTGAATTGTATCCAGCGGGCATGTTATCTTGTACCCGTAGCGTTCGCAGCATTGACATAATTAATTAAATTTTAGGTAAAATATGCGTTTCTTAATACAATTTTTTCTAACGATATTTATTCTCACACATAACTCATTTTTATGTTTATTATTGAGACAAATAATGACTTAATAACACAGTAAGTTTAAATATTCCAATTCAGTTTTTTAAGCAATAAAGTACATTTTTAGGTATCCGTAATTTATCTTATGCGCCTAAATAATCGTTTATTTTCTCCGTCATTCGACAAGACTCATACCATCACACTCAGATTCACAGAGGGTTTAAAAGATTAGTAAAGAATATATTAGAATTTAAAGGACTCCAAAGAGTTACGTTTCCAAAGTTCTAGTGATTTATCAAAATCTGTTCAGGCGTTGGGTTCATCTTAAAAGCCATGGTGAATCGACATCATAACCTCCAAGGCTATAACCGGAATATATCTCAGATAATTAGTGTAATAACTCAATAAAATGTAAGGGAAAGGTTAAAAGTGCGCCTATTAACTTAACTCATGGACAAGACCATTACTCATAGAACAAAGCCGGAGCACAATGCAAGCGATCCAGTTACTCAACTGGTTTATCATAGCCTCACAAAGGCTTATTCTGACAATTTCACACGAAACTTCTACTTTTAATCAACATATGTCGCAATAATTTGGTCTAATGACAAGAATTCTACAATTCTTATGTGTGTATACGCTATATTATATAGGATATTATTTCTATTTTTTTTATTTCATGAGAAATGCATAAAACTATAACTTTATGCGTTTACTTTGTTTTCAACTTTCACGTTATATAATTATTTTTAAAAAGGTCTATACATCACTTATTCTTTATAAACTTCTGTCACAGTAAATAAATCTTTTATATATCTTTATTTAATCTATATTTCTTATTTGGCAGGTAATTTAATCTAGCATTCAATCAATTTCTTTCAAAAACTATTTTAAACTACTATTGTGTAATTATACATTCATTTTTAAATGTCATAATAAAATGTTTATTCAATGCAAGATCGATGTGGTTACAGATTTCAGTATTTTAAATATATTTTTATTACTCGCATATTTTATAAGGAAAACCAATATTTAAATCGCTTCTATATTTTCAATCCTTTAGCATTAAAATATTATATTAAATCTGAAAACTGTACCTCGTTCATTTCGATACTGTTAATATATTTTTCATGAAAGTGGAAGCACGATCAACTTCTTTTATGGTTAGACTGGAGGCTAGTGCATTTCATTAACGGTTAATGAGATCGGACGGCTCTTTAATAGTGCATGAGTATAGTGCTTTGAGAAAAAGGATTTATAAACTTTATTGGGGAAAAGGATTCATAGCTGCTAAAGGATGTATAGCATGTTGGTTGAGCGATCTTGTAGGCTACCGTGATATCAAGGATATTGGAATCGATCCGTGGACTTAATAAAAATTTATAATTTATGAACTTTTGACAGTGGCCGATATCTCAACTCTGTATTACGTATAGGAGAGCCAGGTTGACGTGCTAATTTGGTCGGCACATCCGAAGTGGTAACACGAGTTAACAGATTATCAGCGTGAAACTATTATAATTATTTTATTATAAATGTATAACATCTATTACTACTTAAACTTTTTAATAATATTTTTTGTTCAGAATAAGGACAATCCGCTTTTGTTTTTCTAATAAATCGTATAGGCATTAAATGATAAATATGAGTGTATGTAAAGTATCCCATCGTTTTAAATGTTTCATCAATAGCTTAGTGTGGGTGGATGCTTAAATTACCTGCTAGCTATCCAGAGAATACAATCTATCAGTCTTTTACCGTATATTCCATATATTGTCCTACTTTTTGTAGTAAATTTGTTAAAAGTTTTTTTCGTTTACTTTATTTTACTTTCCATGGTTATATTTTATAAAGCTTTCAGTAAATAATATGCCATATAATGGTAAAAACTTAAAAAGAATTAGTTAAATACTTAGACTGTACAAAGATGGCCGGGCAGGTATGTCAATAGTCACTAATGCTGATCAAACAACCGTATACGGGCTCTAACGATGCGTTCTAAAGATACCATTTTGTTACCTAGATCCATTTTATGCTGGACAATTGGAACTGAAGAAAATCTTTTTTTAGACCGACGCATGCCGCTGTCATTATTAATTGATTAACTCTTGAATATATCTTTCAATTGATTTAACTTACAATAATAAATGTGATGGAACAGGTTTTTCGGGTTTTTGATTCGACCTTAAAATAGTTGGAGATATTTGACGATATTTTAATAGGTGAAGTTTGAAAGTAAACAAACTAGCTATTCTGAATTAACTTTTTAATTACGACAAAGCTTAATAGATTAAGTCACTACGAGATTATTGTAGTACTAATATTTTATATTCTTTTATAAGGTAAATTTAAAAAAAATCTATAAAAAATATACCGGATACAAGTAGTTATAATAAATTAACGACATGTTAAAACAGTTGTGTTAGATGAAAGGAAATTGATATTTTTAGTTATTATGTAAATATCACGGGCCAGATCGTTACAAAAACTCATAAACTATATTAAATACATTTACTAAAGTCGCAATTAGAACCAAAAACGTCCCGACCACGAAGACGCGGTGAAAGCATTTCAGAGGGTCATTTCATTTTATTAGCCGGACCAGTTTTATATTTCTTTGGCACTTAATCGTTCCTGATTCGACTAATCATGCCAGATATAAATATTGCCATTGGAGCCACTACAATGGCATTTAAGATTACTTAGTAACTTATAATAGTTTTGTAACATAAAATTATGAAATAAATTACCAATTTTTATAGTATAGCAGACAACGGAGCAGGTGGGTCTCCTATATGGTAAGAGAACACCGCGATCGATTGACAACCGCGCCACAATTCGCGCATTGTGTTGCCGACATTGTACGCCAATTAAGTGGCATTTTGAATCGCATCCGATATCCTCGCTCACCCTGCGATATACAGTACAAGTACCATTTCACGCTGAGTATTCTGTAAGCCCGTGGTATCACTTCGGAAGAGCCGGCCCAATTAGTGCGTCAGCATATGCTTCAGCATAACTCTCCCACGGGTGCGAATATCAATAAACAAAACTTCTAGCTCAATAAATGTAGTTTTTCTAAAGTCAAGTATGACGAGATCCTTTTCATTTATAATATTATGTAGAGTATAAAATGATTATTAAGAGTTTATATCAAATAATAAACAAATAAAGCCTAATGTTTTTAAGTACAATATTAATATCATTTACAAATTAAAAAACATGGATTTTGAATTGAAAATCACATGAACTTTGTTTTTTACAAAATAAAATAAGTATATCTTATTAAGTCTCTCATTTAAGTGTGCATTTATAATAGGAACTATTCTGAAACATGAAATAATACTTACATTTTAGTTGCAAATTATATCATTGATTGATTAACAATGTAGCATTTTATTAAATATCCCTTTTTATATGATCCCTACGCTTTACTACTTATTCTGTCTTTACTCGTTTTTTCAGCAGAAATTATTATACTATTAACAGGATCAAAATAAAAAAGATGTTTATTTAATTCTTTGTTGTAACTGTTTCATGACCATACATGTCCCACCAATGTTTTGTAGGCGTCATAGTAATTTATTGACGTCTTTAAGGAACATTAATGAAGATACTTTTGTTTTACACAAACCGTGTGTGGTAACAATCATACGTATTGTCTTTGTTTATTAATCGTTAAATTTTACGGTGAAACAGTAAAGTTTAATATGCGAGAAATAAAAGATTCATAAGAATTACATCCTACAATGTTTTTGAAAGAATTAAAAGGTCAAGTTATGTAACTTAAACATAATAAATAAATTATATGTGATACGTTTTTATACAGAAAAGCCAACAGTCGATTTAAAAATATTAGTTTTGCTGGTATTTCAATGGCGCGTTTTTTTGTATAGCATTTTCTATATAATGTGGATTTTTGAGGTTTTACGTCTAAACTTGGTGGATATTTGAACATGTTACCAAAATTTTAAATACTAACTGTTCGCATGTACACAATTAAAGGAAAATTATATAAAGATACGTCAAGAACATAGAGCCGTAAATCATTTTAAGAAATTTATAACAAATTTTCTGTCTATCTGTTTTTTTATAGTATAGCGAATAACAGAGCAAGTGGGTCTCCTATATGATAAGAGAACACCGCCGTCCATAGGCAACTGCGACACAGTCCGCACATTGGTTGTGTTGCCATAGCCACTCAAACGGCATTTTTAAGGGCCTCGGATATTCTCACTCACTCAGCGAAACAAAATACAAGTATCGTTCATCGTCATCAGCCTATCAAGTCAACTTCTGGACACAGGCCTCCCCCAAGGACGCTCACCTATTACGATTTTGAGCGATCTGGTTCAAGCGATTCCCCACGACTTTCATGAGATCGTCTTTCCATCGAAAACTTTTCTTCCCCAACGGTTGTCGATTCGTCGAGCAATGTGGCCAGCCCATTTCCACTTCAAATTACTAATAGTTACTAATAAGTACCGTTACCGTCAACTAAATATCGCGAAGGCACATTACTATATAAGATACCATATTTTGAGTATTGGTCAGTAACTTTGCCTATGGCGCCTTCACCATACATTAGGAACTCCGTTTGAAAATTAAGGGGTCTAAAAAATTCTTAAATTATAGCACTAGAATCAATGTTATAAATAGCAACCCTGGCTTAACACCTAATTTATTGCGTTCAGCTGTCCATAAATTACTTGCTCACTTCATTATGTGGCCATAAATTTTGCGATTGTCAATTTTGTCCACTGTCATCAGCAGCTTATAGAATATCATTTGCAAAATATTATACTATAATTTAAAGAAATAATAGCTACACAATATATTTTTTTATTCTATGGCGGACTGTCGAAAATCGGATATCTCCGATATCCTCAGACTCAGACTCCGACAGCATCTGCTTCAGCATGGCAGTACCTCGAATTAATAAAAAAACAACTAATTTGTATGCCCAGTGAATTTGCGCGTTATGGGAATTTAATTATCTATACTATTTTCAAAAATTCAATATTTACAAGACAACATAGAAACTGACATACCTCACTCAAAAGTGTTGTATTTTATAAACAAAGTTCCCAATCCAAACGTATTATTTATTTTTATGTTAAATTAATTTTCAGATAAAAAAAGTACCTTTATGGAATTAAAAATATTTTAATTATATAATTATTACCTCTTTTTGATTAAAAGATAAGTTACTCTACATGTACCTAACCCAAATAGTTTATGCCAAAATTACACAAGTGACCCTTAGAAGGCGATACAATAGTCCTATTTATAATCTTAGTTAACATTTTATTTACCTTATAATGAATGTAAAATACAAAGAAAATTTCGAGAGCCTCGTAGCTAAGTGGTTAATATAGGTCTACCATGAAGCGAGAGGTATCGGGTTCGAATCCCGGCTCGGACAGTTAAAAATAATAATTTAATATATAATTTATTCGGTCTCTGGAAGGCTTGACAGTGCCCGGGCGGGTGTCTTAATACTATCGCACCCGCTTAAGCGGCGTAAAAAGCCGGCAACACAATAAATGCGCGGACTTTGGCGTGGTTGTTCATGGGCGGCGGTGTTTTCTTACCATATAGGAAACCCACCTGCTCTGTTGTCCGCTATACTATATAAAAAATGGTTTTAGGCGGATGAAAAAACTAGGTACATGAAAATATTAACATTACTTTAAGAATATATATTTCATGGCCTTACCATCTTTTGGAGCGACACCTTAATCCGGTAACTAATTATACCCGTGAAATGACAACTCATTCTCATCTTAGGTTATTGATAAACGAAAATTAATGGCGCTAGCTAGAGAAATTATTATTCACCGTTTAGTCTTGTCTTTCATTTATTATAAAATTCACAGTAGCAAAGATCACCGCACTATCTTTTTTTATTCTATAGTAGACAACGGAGCGGGTAGATCTCCTATATGATAAGAGAACACCGCCGCCCATGAATAACCCCGCCACAGTCCATGCATTGGTCGTGTTTCCAGCTTTTTACGCCGCTTAAGCGGCACTTTAAAGGGCCTACGATATCCTCACTGACTCTGCAAAACACAGTACAAGTACTGTTTCACGCTAAGTATTCTATTCTGTCTTGCTTTCTAATTCGAATATTAAAATTCACTAAAAATAATATATTTAAGTGTATAAAAATTGACAAATAGAATGAAATTAATTGGTGTAGGTTTATTTTAAAGGCGTTCTATGCCGCGCAACAACAATTTGTGAAATCACTGCAAGCATGTATTTCAAACCAATACAAATTAAAAGGCCGGAAACGCACCCGTGGCCCAGAAGGTGCTGGGTTAATGCGCGTAGGACTGTTTATGATGATTGACCTAGATGAGCCTACTGTTCGACATCCGATTTTCATTAAAATACGGAATAATACTGTTCGATCAAGATGTATTTATCATAAAAACATGTCAAAGGCATCCATATTTCAGCATCTCCAGTACACTACTACAGTGAATGAGATAAGAATGGACAAAGCAAGCCTCCACGAACCCCGTATAAAAAATTATGTAATGCAGCACATAACTACTTAAATATTCACGATACAGCGAATGTAACTTTGAATTTGAAATTCTGACCGATCTACGACTGAGTAACTGATAAATAAAAGTATAGAAGTTTCTTTCTTCAGACTTTCTCCGGGTACTTATGAAAACTCTGGCCAAATCGTATTATCTCTTTTTGTTTACTGAAAGCATCCCCTAAGTACTTGAATGGATGTTATGTAACCAACTGATGTTTTGCTGCTTAATTTTATTAGTTGTACTTTGAGCATTTCTTCAGAAGGATTGGTTAACATAATATATGTAATAATATATAATAGGAGACTGGAATTGATTTATATTATGCAGTAAAATAAAAACAAAACAATATAAACCTAATGTACTTTTGTATGGAATTTTCTTTCACGTACTGCTACAGTTTGGAACCAGTTATTTACCCGTGGAAGAGCCATGCTGAATCATACGCTGAAGCACAAATTGGGCCGGATCGTCCGAAATGATACCACGGGCTCACAGAATTCTCAGCGTGAAAAGGTACTTTATACTCAGTGAGAAGAAATGTATTTAAGATACCGTAGTAAAGTATTTAATATTTCGTAAACAAAGAAATTAACTGAAAATTGTCACTAAATACAGAACGAACGATCCGGGCCGAGGCCCGGCAAGATCAATATTCTTCGGGTTGTTTTCTTTGATCAAATTTCAAGTTCTAGAAGTTTGTTTATTATTTAAGCAAAATATTTATAACAAGACAGCCTATTTTTATTCATTTAGAAGTTACTAAGGCAAAAAATATCATTATACATGATAAAATAAATAACAAATTCTAACTTTCCAGGATCTGCGCGAATGATATAAGTGAACAAACATTCGATGTGGCTGTCAGCATTTTCAATGATGCAACGGCAAATGTTGGAAAAGCATCTCTAGTGGCGACTGTGGAACGTGCACTTTAAATATAAAAGACTCCATGTTACGTGGCACAAATACTATCTTATAAATTTCAATGAGAATATTATTAATATTTAATTTAATTACAAATATTTTATTATTATACATTTTGAATTTTGCTTTTAACACTTAATTTAATTAATTCTCTTACAGTACACAATGTTTAAAATAATATGGACGTATATTTTATCAATGAAAACCCGAGCGGAAGCATATGTTGACGCAGTAATAGAAATACATGGTCCAGATTTATACTACCGACTCACATAATAAATTAAGGCAAGCGTGAAAGCTCATACCATATTTCGATGAATGAGTGAGTACTAAGTCATACCACTTAAGCGGTGTAAAAAGCAGCCAAGACAACCAAAGTGAGATTTGACGCGGTTTTCTATAGACATTAACACTATCCCATTGTAAGGTGTATGAAAAACGGTATTATATTGACAAATAAAACAACGTAGTTTATTTCATAGTCAATGAGTATTGCTTAAATATCTTTCAATTTTAATGCCGATAAACCTACCATGGTAGCAGAGGGTAAATAATTTTCAAACGTAATGACTCGGCAAATTCGATGAATCCCTTTTCTAGACATACACTAAGATATCTCAGGTGATAAAATATGTAGTCAATGGACACCGTGAGTAATCTACCTTAAAATAAGCCTATTATAAGTTTGACACAGGGAATTATTTTTTTTAGACGCCTAACAAAGTTGTTATTCAATTTCTTCTCACGTACGTTTTATCATGTTGTCTCATTATAAATTTTACGATCTTTATAAATATTTGTGCCCGATGGGAGACAAGATGGATTTTATTTCATGGAGCTTACGCACTGTATTAATAAGAAACTGTATTGATGGATGCTATAGAAATAGAAACGCAACCAAAAATCTTAGGCAGATCTTAAAAATATTACAACTAATGTTTAATCAACTAGTTTCATGTCTGGTCGTTTTAACTTAATTTAGGACAGGAAAAATATATTTATCCAGAGGTATTATTAATGTAATAATTCCTGAATATTGAATTATTTGTGACTTTATTTTATTTGGTTTTTCTGTCTATATTTTACTAATTTATTAATATCGTATATTATATTAACGTAAATCAGTTTTGTTTTTATGCAAGGCAGCAATCTGTTCTTTAAATCGTACAGTAAGTGATCATTTAAACTAAATTCAGATTTATGTAATGTCGTAATTTGTAACTACGATTTACAACTACACTAATTTATTGCAGATCAACATTTTAATAATATATTGATTTAAACGTTAAATTTTAAGAAGTATTTAACATAATTATGTAATATGTTGGGATATATATTGCGACCATATAATTGCAGTACTTATGTAACGAGTTCTAATTAAGTAATAGTTATATCCAAGTGTAAAGTGTACAATAATATCTTATTTAAACTTGAAAATGTTTTGCATTACACTTTCAGAGCCGTTTTAGAATGTTTTACCTATTACACAGACAGCTGAGCCTTTTTCTCTGTGGAATTAGTTGCATGAGGTATTTCTACACCAATTCGACTTCCTTTAAAAAAGAAGAGAACCTTCAAAAAAGAAGCGTTACTATACCTACAAGGCCGGCAACGAACCCCAGGGGGTATCCGAGGGCGGAGAATAGATTTAGAAAGTAATAGATAAACTTGTAACGCCTTTTTGAATTAGTTACGAATAAAGAAGTAAGTATTTTTAATTGAACCGCTTAAGATCCTTGAAGGAAAATTAAATGTGACGTTTTGAGAACAAGTGGTTACAGACACCTGTCAACTGTCACACTGACAGGAGGGAGAATAATCTAAGTAGATAAATAAAACTCATATGATCATAAATGCTCGACATTTTACTTCAAAACATTTTACAAGAAACGAATTTCCATTCAACAATGAAACATACTTTGTATGAACTGACAATTGACAATAGCCTAGTTTATTAATTTTTACAATACTTAGCACCGTTAGTACTAATTTAAGACTAGATTTGTTTGGCTATTTACATATTTACATAATATACACTTTATAATCTCATGACAGTCAGTAAAATTGATATTAATTTCTCAGATAGATTAAAAGTAAATAAATAATAGTTGTATTTTTGAAAATATATAAATACATGACTTGATTATTTCTTATAGCTAAAATTTGATTAGGTTTCATAAATAATAACCTATAAATAATTTAATTGTATAACTAAATTAACCTATAAATAAATTTTAAATAAAAAATTAAGTGAAATATCAAAATTTACAACAATTAAACATATTTTGATAACACTCTTATTCAATCATACCCTTAATTATAAACGTTCCAACTTCCTTCACTTGAAATAATTTCTCAAATATTCTGTCACATTCTAGCTAACGTGAATTTAACGTTGCAAAAACGAGACACAACTTCAAGATAATAATTTTAGCAACGTTTATAAGTGGTTAAGAGATAATCTCGAACTACAATATATTTGAGCCAATATTTACAATAGTTTACCTAAAAATTACAACAACAATAAAACAAATAATGCGGCCACCGATTTGTATGAAAAGTCTAATGTTTCTGTATTACATTTCTATATTAAAATTGGAATTGATTTTTAAATTGAATAGCGGTTTACGTACAATATTGAGATTCAAGTTCAAAAGATTCTTGAATTACGTAATATCGAAATCTTCGCGAATCTCTTATATCCTGAATTATCAGAAGTGGGTATATTTAATAACTCGTGGGATTATATCCAAGAAGTTACAGATCCATCCAACATTTAGGACGATAATTGTACTTCAAACGCCAACTAGAACACCAACTATAGAAGTTCACGTCACACGGAGAAAAGATCACGACGCTCGTTATTTTACGTTTCTTTGAATAGCTAGGTACAGCACTATGCTCTCATTTTTAGATTTTTTACAAGAAATATATTGAAAGCATAAACTCTATACATTTACGGGATCTTGAATAAATCACGGCGAAACACAACGTTAATATAAAGCAAAAAGTAAGGAAAAATATGTATTAAGCACACAAAAGTATTTGCTACATAATATCCTGTTGTTACCTAAAAATATAATGCTTCTTATAAAATAAATTCGATCCAAGAACACGCTTATCTTAAGAAATGTTTTTTTATCAAACATAATTACGTTATGTCTGCTCCTGAAGTATTTTGAAATTGGTTCAATTTTCAATAAACCACGTTATATCTTAATACTCATTGAATATTTTATTGTTTATTTCCAATACGATAGATTGAGAGCTTAGCTCAGATATAAATCTAAATCAAGATAAATTTCTAGATAAGTATAAAGCGAACGCATAGAAAGATTTACTTTTAAATTGAAATTAAATAAAAAATAAACTTATTCAAACAAATGAAGGTTATATAAAAATCGGCCTTTCTCTACATAAACAAGTTTCTAATGTTTAAAAATCTTTAAACTCATCAAACCTTAAAGATTTTATCATTGACTGTGCTCATCTTTATTATAAAGTACACAATTTTAGAGATGAAAATCACTTCATAATCTTAGAGTAGTTCAGAGGGACATTGAAAAACATG
>DWCF01001347.1:0-31517 GCA_018230265.1 Delias oraia | reverse complement strand
CGCAGCGGGTGGGCGTCTTTGGGGGAGGCCTATGTCCAGCAGTGGATTTAGATGGGCTGATGATGATGATGATGAACTACAATAGTATCTTCAAATTATGTGACCCAAGTCATATCAAGTTACCAAGTTACCCAATCATTATCTTTAAGAATAAAGATGATTCAGAGATCTTAAAAAAATAATAATATTAAGGTTTAGTTTCTTGCTAGCTTGAAATCGAGATGCACCTAATCCGATTGCTTTACGTTGCCATATGAAATACGACGCAAGGGAAATTCAGCTGACGTCTCTCTGCTTTAAAATCCACACTACCAACTACCTTAACTTGTCTTTGTCATAAAACCCATTGAAAGAAGAAATTTTGTACTCTATTATTATATTTAATATATATTTATTGCAATTAATTATAAATATCTCAGATACACTAGCTATCATACAATATTTAATAAGTTCTTGGAAATTACTATGCTATAGAAACCAATACTATGAATCAATAGGAACTAAATAAAGGGAGCCGTTGAGAATATCAGCGGTAATATATTAAACTGATGTGATAGGCTTCGTCGCATGTGCTGCGAAGCGCTACGCCTAGTGAAGCATGGACGGACAACAATCCAATTGAAATCTCGAATAATAAATTATTATTTCAATTAATTTCTTTAGGATTTAATTTCCAAATTAATATTACTCATATTTAGCACAGTGATGTTTATAAAATATTAAAATAAGTAAAATGAAAACACTATCCATTTGTTTCATCTAATTCGAGATATAAAAGTTGGAGAAGACGGTCAATCCTCCAAGCTATTTCCAAAAAGAATGAAAATATTTTTCCATAATAGCGAGAGGTCATCTTATAAGCAATGTGTACTCACAATCCAAAACATCTAAGAAGAAGACCGGGTTAGCCAAACAAAAAATAAGTGGTCTTTGTTGCTATAACTACTTATTTGGACAAATCTTCGGTTTCTTACAATTATAATATCATATTATAGAAAATTATTAATAAATACTATTTGAAATTCAAAATAGTGATTTAAAATTAAAACGTTGGAAATAAATAATCTCAGATTGGCGGACGCAAGTAGGTGAAGTGTTCAAACAAGGCTTAAAAAACAAATATTAAATAATTATAGTTCTCAATGTGAAATAAGAGCGTTTTAGTTCGAAATTTAAGAAACTGTTTTATGGTATATTGGAGCAGATGGTTCGTCTCCTATATGGTAACAAAACATCGCTGCCCATGGACATACGTGCCACAGTCCGCGCATTGGTTGGTATTTGGTCCGATATGATCACTCACTCAGCGAAACACAGTAAAATCATAATTTCAAGTACAACTACCATTTCATACATTTGTAAGGTTTATTATATTTGATTATGAAAACCCAAAGAACCGACCTTTTATCAAAAGTTATAGATTTGTTTAGGGTAAATCCAAAACATTGCTACAATTTCATTTTAACTGTTAGGATTTTCTTTACCCGATCCATCAATTCATATTTGTGAGTATATTATATTGAATCCATTGGGACTCGTACTATACCTATTTCATTAACTTATTACAAACTTTATTTCTAAGAGAATTAATGTTATATATTTCACATTTCTTTTGTACTGATATTTTTATTTGAAAGAAATCGTTAAATTGTATATTTTTAGCAGATGTAAATAAATTTAATAATCTTTGAAAACAGTGTTTCAATTTAAATTCCTACATTGTACTAAATATATACTTAACAGATGTATGAAAAATCTAGATATAACTGAGGTCGTCATCATTCACAAATTCTTAACTGTGATTCTTCTATGCGTAGAATCGAAATCAAAATCTTTGGTTTATGTTTGTTATATTATTGGTTCATTAGGAGATTTAAGTCATTTAATTGTTATATAACTGTCATGATTTCATCATTGATTTATTTTTCTATCTCGAGGTTCAATTTTGTTATGAATAATTGTCGTTAACGTCGTTTTGATGATCAAGGATTTCACTTTGTATATTCAATACCTTCATTAATATAGATAATTGACTTACATTTACGTGGCATTGTTATTAGATAATAATATAATAAATATAGATGACACAATACATTCTGAACGGTGCCTACCAAAGCACCATTTTGAAGTAGGTAATCAGCCTAAGCATTCAGATGGCTTCCCTTCTTACAATTAATTATTATTGGGAATAGTATTACTGCTTTTATATAGTTTCTTATATTGTTAACGATATAATGGTTTGTTTTTTTAATTTTCCCATACTTCACTTTCTATATATCAAAAACTGTTTTCAAAGATTCCTAAATTTTTAAAAGTGGACACAACTCTAGATGCTTTTGCTTCGCATCTTCCAAATTGTGTCAAATCGTATCTTATGTTCAAACCTAAGACAAAAGCCCTAATTCGAAACGCTGACTGACTACAACAGGTGTATTAGGAAATTCACCTCTAATATGCTGACTAAACACATTGAAATTGTCGTGTATCAGACGGTACTAAGATGCTAAAACCTATATAGTAGGTACAGGTATCTCATTGTAAGCCACAGGAATTCATGTGAGCTGTTAAACAGTGTGCAGTTCAGATATCACATACCAGCCAGTGGCTTTCTAGTATTCCTGTTTATTAATAGTCATATATGAAACGGTTTATGTCAATGTAATTGGAATGCTATAATGAGTTTAATATCTAATATCTGTGATATATTCAGATATGCTATTAACCAATCGCAATAATATCTACGTAGAAACTTAACATAAGATATAGGTCAACATACGCCATCATAGCTGGCATCTATAACATGATATGTAAAAGTTATAAAAACGATTGTCAGACAATTTCATTTTGTAAATTGAAAATTCATAAGAAGATACTTTATAGGTACTTGTCTAAAATCATAAAATTGTTTATTTTACAAACCCATATATTCACCTCTAAAATACAAGACTCATTTTAAATTTGTTTCACTTAAATTATTCAAACAAGGAAATAAGACATTTTATATCTTAAGCAAATCAGTTTCATCCAAATCCATTTGCATAAACGATAGGTATACAAGAAGGCAAAATCCAGTGACCTACTTTGGGAGTGAGGCTCTTTTTATTAAGGGATTATTAACTTTAATTAGTTTAAGAAAGTGGACAATTGTATTTCGATTTCTCTTTCGACTTTCATCTGTATTTTATCTTTTGGCTATTCTACGAATATTATAACTGTCCCATCATTGTTGTATGATTAAAAAGAATATCAGACAGTTATTTGTATAAAGTTAGAAATAATTTTGGAATTATTTTATAGTTACGTTATTAACCAAGAGAATATCTTGGCCAGCAACTTATCGTGTTCTACAACCACATCTACATTCTACATTTACAAAATAATATAGCTAATTTTCGCGAGGTTTAAACAGGTACACAATACAATTCAATATACTTAATAAAATATAGTAAATAATATATAAATATAGTTAAAAAGATACAGCAATGTCATCATTTATCACTATAGCTTTTTAACCACTTATTAGAGTAGATATAATTTTGGTTATTTAAAAAGAGTATGAAAAATAATAGAATAAACTGAGTAATTAATGGTAGGTACTACGAGCGATCAAATTTTGAAAACCATTTTTTAAGGAATTCATTAAAGTATACCATAATGACATTTTACAACGTTATCTCATCCCGTCATTCGTACTCACATGTTATGTGGGATTTTGTTAATAAATTGCTACCCGCGTTAACCGCTGTCATAGGATTATAATTATTATTGTCTTTGGTACCCAGTAGGTCCAGAAATAACAGAGGAATAACAGCTTCAACTTTATTTATTGTAGTTTAATATAATATAGGCATATTTAAATGTTTCATTATATCATATGTAGGTTTTTAAAGTGTAGTCATTTTTTATATTCAAAAGAGTGTCAAATCTCTAAACAGAATAGAAGAACGAAGATGCAATTTTTACACAATTATTTAAACCTTTAATAATATAATGAAGTGTCAAACTGTGAAAATGAATTCTCTAAAGGTAAGATGAAGTTATATTTAGAAATTTATTTGAATTTCACGAGACATCGTTAGGTACACTTCGCTTGTGATCCTACAGCGTACAAACAAGAAATGAAGCAGTCCATTAGTGTGGAGATCCTCGCTTGAAAACACCCTGCATTTTTAACAAATATTTTCAACGTCGACTTTAGCTACTATGTTGGGAATTATGAGTCAGTTACATTTTCGAAATCTTAAAAGCAAATAATTATACACAATAATCAGTGTGAAACGGTAGGTACTTGTACTGTGTTATGCAGAGTGAGTGACGATATCGGAGGCCCCTAAAAAATGACGCTTAAGTGGCGTAAAAAGTCGCTAACACAACCAATGCACAGATTGTGTCGCGGTTGTTTATGGGCGGCGGTGTTTTTTTACCATTTAAGAGACCCACCTGCTCCATGTCCTTTATAGAATAATAAAAAAAGTATTGTAATTACTAAAAGAAACCCTTAAAAAAATCCAGGGTCCCAAGGTAAGCATGGAGGTCCGAAGAGGAGACCTATGTTCAGCAGTGGACGTCCTATGGCTGAAATGGTGATGATGATGGTTATATTGCAAGAACACATAGAATACAACTTTCAATAAAACTACATCATTATTTAAAATGTATTTATTGTGGCTTGGCTACAAGGCTTTTAGCAATATCCTTTTACTAAATTTATTACCGTTAACTTACATATAATAAAATAATCTTTTTATCCTTACCTAAAAAACCTACTTAAATTACTAAGTACATGGTAAATCTTTTCGACTATATTTAATGTAAACTTAACTAAGTCCTTAAAAATACCAGAAATTGCTAAACACTTTTCTAATTGGCGGGGGAAGGCAATAATATCTTCTTTATCTACAGCTATTAATATCAATCTTTGTAAGTTAAATTCTGGACACGTAAGGAATCAATCAGTCAATCGACCATCGACTGAATTGAAACATTAAAGAAATTTTTTTTTCCAACTTATATAAAATATATTTAAATGTCAGGCTAGTTAAATTACGCGCTTCAATCCGATTACTTACTGTTGTGTTTTTGATTTGAGACTTGAATTAAAAGATTCCGCTTGCTAAGTCAACCTAAAAATGCATCATATATGACTATACTACATATTGTTAGTAAAAATATAATAATTATTATATAGATCTTTGTTCTGTTTCTGTTTATCATTATACATCTCTCTTTCCCCCCACCACTGGTAAAGAACCAGTGGTTCCGTTCGTTTTTGATAATTTTATTTGTCAATATCTCATGAATTTTCGATGTGGACGGTCTCTAATTGGTTACTTTGTATATATGATCGACTAATGCATTTGTTAGTACCTCTTTTGGGGCAATTAGATCATTCAATTCGCTAACACCCGTTATTGTTTTGATCCTATCAGTATTCAGTCTAGCAAAGGTTCTGTGGGATTCTAGGTTAGTAATATCTTTGAAATGGTTATTATGGTAATAGGCATGTGGGTTAGGATTAGTGGGGTATGTCCTATGGGACCTGTGTTGTACCTTATTCTTTTCCATCATAACATTTTCCATGATATGTAATTTCGCATCCGGCTTGTTCTCAGCGCTGACCAGACTGTGTAGACTCGTCGACTCGTCCAAATAATTCCTGTGCATTGTCGGTGTCGTGGAGAGGTCACTTTCGTTGCCGCGTAGCGTTTTACTTTGTAATAATATAAGATAATATAGATTAAAATGATTCAATACAATAATTGGCGCTCACTGTTCAGTATATACTAAAGAGCGTATCTATTCCTAATTGGCCGGCAACGCAACCCAGCAAGGGCTGTTTTTGCCCATGGGCAAAAGACCGCTTATCGTGGTGAGATCATTTGCCTTCGTATTTATAAGAAATGTTTAATATCCAGTGTAGAAAGTATAATATTAAGTCAATCTGTTTTAAGCAGCTACACAGCTGGTTAGGAATTATGTCCCGCTAATATGTATATATATATATATATATATTTAAAGAAATATATAAATAAGAATATTATATGTTAAGATTATATATAAAAGCATAATATACTTAAAAGCATCTAATATTTAATCTTAGTAATTTGTAGACATAATGTAGTCTGTGGATATTTGTAATAATTCAAAATGATAGTTTATACTTGACGTAGGACATTAGCTTTGACAGATCTAACAACAAAAAGTGAAAACGCAAACTGCAAACTTCACTCCGACGCGTCATCTGCGTCGTTAGTTTTTTAATATTTTGTGATTGAAATAAATAATTGTGATAAGTGTGATTTTATACACAATCGGGTGATAATTTTAGTGTTACTATTTGTTATGTTATTGTTAAACAACGAAATATATAACGAGGTAAGATGAGTGGTTTCCACATCACAAAAAATGTTTTGTCTGTCGGGATCGATAACCCGGTTGACTAGCCATGAGGCACAACGCTAAGGTTATGTCGCGAACCAGTATCCGAGTTCAAATAACGGTTCCTTACATCCAGAGAAGAACCGCGACGTTTCGAGTTGCAACCGCAAAATCCGGTTTTACTTGCGATCAATTAGATTCACAGTGGTTGGACCCTCATTAGCTGCCCTCATTTCGTTGCGCTTCTCGACTGTTATTACTGTAAATAAATAATCACGTATTACTACTTAGCTTCGCTTTAAATTAAAGAGTGCACATACCCTAAACCTTTAGTACGCTCGTCACCTGTGAATTTTCCTTTTGAGATGTGCGCCTGTTTTCCAGCTTACCCTGCCTGCAGTGCGTGCCAAGAGCCCCAGAGTCCCAGCCATTAGATTGAGTGGAGTGTTCCCTGCCCACACGTAGCCTTGTACGAAGCCAAAATTCCACGAGACTCTTTGGAAACCTCCTCCAGCATGGATCTGGAGAAAACCCCTGCACTTCACGAGGAAGACTCCAAAGTCACCCTCACTATCAGACTGATTATGCAGGGGAAGGTAAGAATCGTGCTTTAACTATTGATTATACTAAGATTGCCAATATGTATTTTAGATTGACAATATGTATAGTTTGCATGCTTAAAGATGCATGTAGAAGATCATACCTTATTACTAGTTAATACTAGTGTAATATAAGAACACTAGTTGTTTTCCTATTTAACATAGAATTGACAAAGCTATTTAAATATCTTTTTCATGAATATTTTAAATAAATCTTATATATATTGTGAAGTTGTAAAAAAGGTATATTTCATTGCAATTATTTGGGTATTTATACCAGGTTTTAAATAAATCGAAATACAGTGTAAACTCTCTATAACTATACTGAAGGGACGGTGCATATTAAAGTGTTATAAAGAGTTGTTGTTAAATGGAGAGAAGAAAAGGTGGATGGAAGACAAGCTAAACCAATTAAAGCCAATTGATTTTGATGCTTTAGGGAGTTTGTCGTTAAATTGAGGGACGTTAAAAAGAGTTTACACTGTATGTTTAATTTATAAAATATTTGCTCAAAATTATTTATACTATATAGAAATATTCTAAAAATATGGATATTTATGTATTTGATATTAGTAACAGACAGGTAGATAATATTTGAAATATGGTATATGTTCACAAGTTTAAGACATTCTTGTAGAACAGTTTCCATTCAAAAATTGATGCAACATTTGCATTAATACAATATCTGAATCAAAAAATTAAAAATAGGTTTTCAAATTGTAACAATTTAAACAACACTATTTGTTGATGGCAAACTAGACTATCTTAAAACAGATTATGGCACTTCATAAATTTGTTATATATGATGAAGATTGATTCTGAAGCAGTCATTTCAGTTTCTTGTTTTTAAGCAATGCTTCGCCCAGTGACTATACTTTAACTTTACTCTTATTTTCATTTAATTACTACAATTTCCATTTAAGTTGATCATAGACAATAATTTTGACCATTCTATCTAAATGGGTACTATGTATTTCAAAAAGTATAAAATATTAGTCCACAATTGAAGCTCAAATCCATGCAAATAACTTTCTTAGTCATCATAAGATTTATTGATGTTAGTTACTTATCTACATTATAGTATTAGATATTTACTTTTAATTGGCTGTAATCCAATACAGAGTATTTTTGGCAGCTAGCCAATCAATGGCACTTGCTCTGTTCATCAAACATGTTGAATTATTTCCCTTTATTTTGTGCTTGATATCAACTCTGTGCATTGTAAATCTGTGGTTTATTAATATTTAATTATTGAACCTTTTTTTTTAAATAAAAATTGTATGAAATTTAAATTACACCTGTTGTACATAGAGTAATAGTGCAGTAATTAACGTTATTTTAGTAGAGTTCTTTGAACTCAGTGCAGTTGCATCATGTCGTTGATTTTCGTATGCTATTTGTGTCTTTGAAGATGCACAGCTTTGACGCCTTGAGATACGTTCACGCATTCCTCGCATTCTATCGGAGTCAGCTAGCTATGTTGCCAGGAACTGACTGATGTCCACTATTCAGCCAATAAAACTGTCTTCGCGGATCCCTGACGCGTCTATTATTATAAAGATTTGACTCGAGCTATTGTTAGACGGTAAAATCTGTACAATACAAATCTAATGCTGAGATATTAACTACAAATACGCTTGCCACTTTATGCCAATGGTATTAGTTAAATGCGGTAAAGTTTTTAATGTTTGTCGTGCATATTTTTAGGAAGGACTCTTTTAATGTTTTTTTTTTCTTTTAGGAAGTTGGCAGTATTATTGGCAAGAAAGGAGAAATTGTTAAGAGATTCAGGGAAGAGGTTAGTATCATCTCTGTTAAACTTTTGCAAGTAAATTAAATAGTGTCATAAGCATTACAAACATTACATAAAATAAATATATATTTCTACATTTCAGTCTGGAGCAAAAATCAACATATCCGATGGATCATGTCCAGAGCGCATTGTCACAGTCACTGGCACAACGAGTGCTATATTCAAAGCATTTACACTTATTTGCAAGAAATTTGAAGAGGTTAATATTATTCATTTTTTTTAGAGATAAGATCAGAAGTATGAAGTGAAACTCAAATATGTTAAACATAAAATATTCTTTATTTATACCATTATTTATCATGAAATAAATAGTAGAAGGACATGGAAATGCTTGATTTACTGTAGTTTTGTTCAACTTACATAAATATTTGGTATTATTTAAGTGGTGCTCGCAATTCAATGAGGGTGGTGGTGGCGGCTCTCGCGCACCGATAACATTGCGCCTTATTGTACCCGCCTCGCAGTGTGGCTCTCTTATTGGGAAGGGTGGATCAAAGATAAAAGAGATCCGTGATGTCACCGGGGCTAATATACAGGTAATATCTCTAGAATCTCTTTTGAGTAAAGTTTCCTTTATATTTATATGTAGAAAAGCACGTTGCTGCTAAATGCAACCTTAAAAGCTATTTAATTGAGGGATTAGCATTGTTAATTAAATGGTATGAAAATTAAGAGATTCATAATTTACGTTTTCTTTCGCACATTCTGCAACGACACGACTACTGTTTCAATGTATAGCTATCAACTATTTTACTTTATAAAGAAGAAAAGTTATACATATACTTAGAACAACAAAGAACAATTTTTCCATCACACAAATTGTTTCTACATATTCCCATAAATAGAATGTACTACATTTGCTTTTTGGAGAAGGGTCGGTGTCTTATCTAGTGTTTCTAAATCGTATTTTATATATTCCAGGTTGCAAGTGAAATGCTACCAAATTCAACTGAAAGGGCGGTTACTATCAGTGGCACGTGTGATGCGATAACCCAATGTATCTACCACATATGCTGTGTAATGTTAGAGGTAAGATATAATGACTAGTTTAAAAACTTCCACCCTTAAGAAAGCCATGCTGAAGCATATACTGACGCACTAATTGGGCCGATTCGTCCAAAGTGATACCACGGGCTCACAGAATACTAGCACTGTGTTTCACAAAGTGAGTGAGGATATTGGAGGCCATTAAAAGTGCGGCGTAAAAAGCCGGCACCACAACTTACGCGCGGAATGTGGCGCGGTTGTTCATGGGTGACGGTGTTCTCTTACCACATAGAAGACCCATTTGCTCCGTTGTTCACTATAGAATAAATAAAAATATAAGAAAATAACTAAATTTCTGTATATCTTTCATACGAATACTATATATTAACTTCTGTGTTAGCGCTTCATCGTTTGAACTGAAGCAGCTCTAAAATAAATAATTTATACAAACTGTTAAAAATAATTCAGTAACGGTTTTGTATAATATTTCACCTTTGACATCACTCAAAACTGATTTACATACAATGAACGAAAAATAACTTTATAATATCCCAAATGGAAAAGTTTCATTTATTCATTCTAGTTTGATTTACAAAATTAAATAAATAGCAAAAATATTTCTAAATATTTACCTATGTGTAAAAGTTGTGTGCAATGCAATGACACAGATAAAGTTAAAGCCATCAGCTGTACAGCCAAAAACATCGTATATATTTTTTATTTATGGCTTAGTTTATTTGAAAATTTAGGCTACGGATTTTTAGAGTTAACCTTCCAATACACTTAACATTATGAAACGCGAACCAAATTGGGCCGGCTCATCAATATATTCCGATTTTTTATATAGTATAGCGGACAGCGGAGCAGGTTGGTCTCCTATATGGTAAGAGACCACCGCCGCCCATGGTCAACCGCGCCACAGTCCTCGCATTGGTTGTGTTGCCGGCTTTTTACGCCATTTAAGCGGCATTTTTGAGGACCTCCAATATCCTCACTCATTCAACGAAACAGCACAATTACTGTTTCAGACTGAGTATTCTGTAAGCCCATGGTGTCAATTCAGACGAGCTGGCCCAATTAGTGTGTCCGCATATGCTTCAGCATGGCTCCCCCACGGATAGATATAGGTTATCGAAGTTTAAATTTGCTTCATTTACTATTTGTAATGGTGACGCCGCAGTGATCACAATATTAGGATGCGTTTAATAAATTATTTATAATGTAACCGTATAATTTCAGAGTCCACCAAAAGGCGCTACCATCCCTTACAGACCGAAACCTAATGTAGCGGGACCAGTCATATTGGCTGGCGGGCAAGCTTACACTATACAAGGAAACTACGCTGTGCCCGCACAAGATGTAAGTATAAAGCTATAGTCGCTCGATGAACGACCGGGCATAGAAGTGTATTACATCGACTAAATAGATACTGAACAACACTGAACTGTATATGTTATGTGACTACGCTGTTCGTCATTTACTTTGATATATATAAAAATATTGCTAATTATGAAATTCGAGGTTCGAAATGAAAGTATTCGTCGTTGGCTTATTATTTTTAATCTGTAATAAGCGGGTGTAGTGTTTTAACACTATCGGGAAATAAACACATTTAGATTGTGGTCTGGCACGTCCTCGGCAAATAGTAAAACAATGGTACAATAGATGGACGGACATACACAGATTGCGTGAAATAAATGTGTCGCGTGAGGGTGTCTTATAGAAAGAGATTAGTGTGTGTGGGCGTTGTCAGGCGGTGTGCGCGCCGGTGTTCCCTCTGCTGGAGATGAAGCCGCCTTTGGCAGGCGCCTTGCCGCCTCACCACCTGCTGCCGCCACCGCTGCACGACCACCTTGTGAGTCGCGACCTCATAGAACCCGACCCTACCTCGCATCTAACAACGCCCTGGGCCTCCTAGCTTTATGGTTTTAAATATGTACCAAGAAGCGAGAGGTATCGGGTTCGAATCCCGGGCCGGACAATTATTATTTAATTAATTTATTCGATCTCTGGAAGGGCTTGACAGTGGCCGGACGAGTGTCTTAATAATGTCGCTCCCGTGGGAGAGCCATGCTGAAGCATAAGCTGATGCACTAATTGGGCCGGCTCGTCCGAAGTGATACCACGGGCTCACAGCAAAACTCAGCGTGAAACGGTACATGTACTGTGTTTTGCAGAATAATCTAAAATTTAAACCAGCCTGTACCTCGTGTTTTGTATATACATTGTACGGGAATTATCATTATAATGGATCTATGAGGTTGTGTAGTACATTGAGTGAAAAATTTGATTGGTGCTGCCCCGGTTACCCAAAAATTGGATGTTTGGTATAAAGTCCCCTGTAGCGTTGTCCTTTGTATCTAAATATTAGTGATCCCGGTGATTTGGTATTTCATAGTTATCCAAAGCTTTTAGGAACTTTTCCTCCTTAAAATTACTGCACGACCCTTTCGCCCAGTGTTTAGTAGCACCCTTAGACGGCTTAGTTTTTTTCAGCATTGTGTACATTATTATAAGAAACATGTTTATTTTAGAGTATTTTATTCACAGTAAGCTTTATCTGTTTGTTTTCTGGCATCGCCGTGACAAATGCTTTTACGTTATATAAAAGTTCACGCGCGCTGTAATTATCATAATTATCAGATCCCCTACTGCACCTCTCCTTATTGTCTTACCTCGCCGAATCCAATGTTAATTTTTTTCTAAAGGTACTCGAGAACGCATGACATGTGGATGCGACTTTTAGGCCATTAGTATTCATAAAATGCCATTATCCTATTTTTAAAGGTGCTTACTTAGGGCAGCACTACTCCTGGGCTCACAATGTGGTTGGAATGATTTAAGTTACAAAACAGAAGTCCTTTTTGTCCAACTGTCCAATCTGTACCTTTCCTAAACAATAGTTAACTCAGGTCAGCCTAAAGCATCAATGGAAATGAAATAGTACCCTAATTTAAGCATACTAGGAGATACTGTATAATTTTCTATCGATATTTTATCCAGTGATCCCATCCCGGCCATGTCAGAAGAATTGAAAGCAAGCAGCTGGAGCTTCCAGATAATTAATTATTTACAAACTCACAAAAAACACATGTAAAAGAAGGACAGTATTTCATTTATTGTTTAGCTAAAGTGATTGTAAGTGTTGTGGTTTATTTTATAGATGGGTGGTTTGGGTAAGTCTCCTCTTGCTGGATTAGCAGCGCTTGGTCTTGGTGGCCTTGCTCCTGGGAATGCCGGTGGATTGAATCCAGCAGGTACAAAAATGCGTTTAATATTTTTAGATAATTTTATTTTTTTTACTATTTTTTACTTATGTAGGTACACATTAGGGATATAACGGAGGTAGTTTTATCAGATCCAAAGGAGGAGTTTTTAAATTTGATTTATCGTAGTCGGAGGCAGGGTTAGAAGTGATGGCATGGGAGAGAATTTTTTTGAAGGACAAATAAAAAATTATTTAGTCAAATCTTTTTTTTTTTTAAATTATAAAATAAAACAAACAATGAAAAAATAATTCTTCATATTCAGTGCAATGGATACACTTCAAATGGCCTCTTAACCACGTTGCAACGCAATGCGTCTTCAAACAGTTTACACTTTGCCGAATCTGAATTAACTTCATTAAATTTGTTTCAAATACAACACGGGGGATTGTCGGTCGCGACATCTATGAACCTATTCATAGTCGAGACAGGGTGCCGCCATCGTTATGTTATGCCGAAAGTTACCGAAAGTGTAATAATAATAGGAAGTTCCGACTTAACAGAAGCTGAGTCGAAGCTCCGTAACACTCCTGGTACATACACCCAACGTGTAAGGTAATTGAATTGTGTCAATGTGCCTTCCAGCCTTAGCAGCGCTCGCGGGGTCTCAGCTGCGCACGTCCAACCAGGGCCGCAACCAGCCGGCTACTAACCAGCAGTCCCACGAGATGACTGTGCCCAATGAGCTTATCGGTTGCATTATTGGAAAGGTGCTTCTTATTTATATTTAAGCTAGACATATCATAATAGTCCAAAAATTTGATTATAATTCCAACTTGGAAATATTTATTTGCACAGGCAGAATGTGAAAGTTGCAATAAAATAAATAGAAATTAATTGAAGTATTAGTTTTAGCTCTAGAGTGGCATTCAGAAAGATCAATTGTTAAATATTTTCCAAAATTGTACAGGGTGGCACTAAAATTGCGGAAATTCGTCAAATCTCCGGTGCAATGATCAGAATATCCAACTGCGAAGAGCGCGAGGGCGGCAGCACAGACCGTACTATCACCATCACTGGTAACCCTGACTCAGTGGCACTTGCGCAGTATCTCATTAACATGAGGTAAGATCAATTTTTTAGACCCACCATTAATATAAAAGATCCTTCAATTATTTCCATCCGGAAATCCAAATTAAATTTTCACCTGATCTTGCCCATAATTGTATCTGCCTTGTCCACCATTAATGGGTTAAATTTCCTATGATATTCCTCTGTTAAATCAAAACCTTTTGGGGCGTTTTGAAGTTTGATATTGTGATTAAATATACATCTGATCCGAGACAAAGTTGTTTTCTATTTATGTGGGCACATTTACTGCAACATAGCCGTCACTAATTCAAGGGGCTTACAACCAGACTTTCGCATAACTTAATGCATTTTTAAGTTGCGATTAAAAAATTTAAGCTATTAGTCCGGTACGCACGAAAGCCTGCATGAGTATAGTCAGTGTAACGAAATGTACACCTGCCACGTTCCGCTTTCCCAAACAATGTCTCGGCTCGGAGGCGGCATTCGAAGCGTCCCAACCGTCACGGCTTCCTTGTCCCGCTCCCGCAGTGTGGAGCTCCAGAAGGCGAATCTGGAGGGTGGGTCGAGTTCGGGCGGGTCGAGTAGTCCGCTGGCCTCGGCCATCCCGCTCGCGCAACTGCTAAGCAAGAGTGGGGCGTTGGGTGCGCTCAGCTCGCTGACGGCTCTCGGCGGGCTTACAGACCTGCTCGCAGGCGCGCCGGCTCCTGTGCAGACCACGGGCGTCCACCGCTCCCACAAGTTCAGCCGCCGCCAGGATGACGAGCCCACAAAGACGTCCAAAGAGCGCAACAAATACAGCCCCTATTAACTCGTTACATCTCAGCGGTGGCGGGATATTATCTGTTATTAATTTGATGTAATCCCATTAGACTGCCCGTGAAACCCGCTGACAGCAAGTCGAGGCGCAAGGACGACGTGCCTATATAACAACAAAAGAACGAAAGAAATTCACTCCTTATTGATTGATTAGAAACGTAAAGTATGTGTTGCGACGCGGTCAGTCTGGAAAATGTCTTAGCCTCTATTCAAAAATAACTGGTACGTTATAGAATATTATTGGATAAATTATATTCTTGGGCGAATTGACGAAGTACTTTAAATTGTATTAAGTCACCGTTCGTCGCGATTACGCGGTAGTACTATAACAAACTGATAAAGTCATTTTTGATAGCGTTTGCGTTTGCATTGAACACCGGAGAGCGCTCTTATTGGTTACGCTTTGTCTTACACGGTCTCTACATCTTGACACCGAAAATTAAAGGATCCGAAAATGTCGATACTTAACGTTCAAAATGCGTCGGGACGCAACGTACAGAACTGAACTCATCCAAAGATGTCTCGTGTGTCCGGAACGACCGGAATTTCTTTTTGTATTTTAGTTTAAGAATAAAGACTTATTCAGATATCAATAATCGTTTATAAATAAATCTTACATTTAATAACTATAGAAATCAGAAAATGAATTTTTTACATATGTTCTTTATTTATTAGCTTTTGTTAATTACTTTGATCTTAGAATTTAATTTAGTTGATATCACAAAATCAAAAAGGTATAACATTGACTAGGGATTGTGACAATATTAGTAATATTCTTAAGGAAAGCTATAGGCTGTAAATTATAGAGCGCTTCGCGTTTCATTTTATACAGCCGTTCTGAGAGACGAGCGTTATATTTTCTATAAAAAATATAATACTATATTTTAAATTAACAGTCGTTTTGGAATACTTCTAATGAGTCCACCATATGATTTTACCGAAGAAATAAAGCGTAAAAAGTATCTATTAAAAGTCTCTCAGCACACGTTCGTTTTGAGTCGATTCATTCATTCCATCGGGACGGAATCACATACATACATAAATATTTCTTCCGTTTAAAGTTTTCCGTATGTAGAGCTTAATCTATATGAAGCCGAATTACAGGGTTATAACATCAAGCTATACTCTATTACTTTTTGTTGTAGCAATTATGAAAAATATTTTTTAACCTAATTTTAAAAAATTGACAACTTTTGTTACATTTGCATTGCAAAGCTTTATATGGGAAGCCATTTATGGAAAAAAAACTAGTTATAATATGTTTAAATGAATCTACTTTATTTATTATTACTTGACTACGATAATTATTAAATCGAAATCAAAAGATCGTCAAAATGAAGAATTGTTTTTGTTATACATGTTGGACTCTGAATATTTAAAAACCATCTTAGCGTAGTTTTGTAGGACTAACGATAAATCAGCGTATAACATTTGTGATCGCTTTTTCTATTAAAATTTTAGCTTCATCTGATTGATAGCCAAACTCACAAAGGGACTCGCTGTCCCGGATAAAATCAAAGTAGGCGACAATATTGTAAACTGCTCTGAAAAACATTTTTCGTGAATACCTTTTTCTTAATAAATAAATTTCTTATATCTATAACTATTTCATAGTCTATTCGATTTTACGGCGTGTTTTTGCACAATAATTGAGCTCATTCAAAATTCATCGTGTTTAAGATTCTCTTAGTGTTAGTATGGAATGTTTTGTATTCTCTTGAGGTGAAGCCGAATGAGGTTACTTTAGGCTTGTAGCGCTAGACAGATGTAACCTCAGCCGGGCTTAATTTCATTTGATAAGTTAGATCTAACATAAAATCGAGGTCCAATTCGAACTTGTTTAAACTAGATGTAGTTGGGAAAGCAGATTATTTGCCTGCAATTGTAATTTACTTTGTAATAAAATCATGTTATTATTTAAGATGATTAACATTTTCATACATTTTCAGGAAATCGTATTACTCGCTAGTAATGTTAAGTACAGTTTTGTTTTAGTATATACTGAATAAAATCATAAAGCGACGTGTCTTTTATTACACTTATCTTAAATAGATGAAGCGCAGTGTTGCTATTAATATGATTGATGTATAGTCTCCTTCAAGACCCAAGTCATATCCTGCCTACTCAGGCACACACTTCCCGTGATACCTGAACGCCGACTTTTGGTTCACCGCGAACCCATCCTTCAGCTCACTGGATCATCCAACTCCCGGTAAGAAGTTTCCTTTACATTTTATTTTGCGTCCTAGTGTATCCATTTGGTCGATCACGCTAATCTTTATTCATGAACTTCAAACTTTTCTCCTGAACCAGCTCCATCCGACACAGTTATGATTAAATTGTTGACATTCGCTTTTCCGATGGTTACCGAGCTGATGAGTTGGCGCTTGGCCTTTCAGGATCACGATGGAGACGGCGGGGCTCCCGCTGCCCGGCTACCACTACATCGCGCCGAACCACATCGTGAAGGCGCCGATCCATTGAATGGGGCTCCACGGCCAGAGCTCCAACGCGTACTACCTCCAGCAGCACGGGACTCTGGCTCCGATATACTTCTTCAAATGACGCGACCAATCTCGGACGGGAAGCAACTGGCGAATAGCTGAATGTATGTTTACATTTGTTACGAGTTTATAAGTATTTTAGATATTCTTATATTTATTCTCCACTATTTAATTAATTAATTGGAGGGCGACGTGTCGGCCATTAAATCCATTATCGAGAGAAATTTGATGATTAGATTTGGACGTATTTAAATTTTGAATGACTGACGACCGGCCGTGACCGGTGAACGACGTCTCTCGTTCACCTCTCACGGATCGATATCGGGTGTGGCTGAGTTGATCGAATTTATTATTGACTTAGGCGATCAAGTGATTCAATATCGGCTGGATTTGGTTTGAAACGGTCGGTGCAGGCAGATCGCAATATAATGTTCAAATGGTAATTGTACTGAGGCGAGTGTCGGCGTAGGAATAGATGCGTTTATCGACCTCGGACCCGCTGATGTAGCGTAGTCTTAGAATAGCGAACAGAGTGAGAGGGTTAAAGACAATATTTGTATATAAAATAATTGTAAACCTACAAACTTAGGTGTTACACTCAATAGCCTCGGGTCCTGGCCAGAGATCGCGTCGCGTTCAAGTCAGGTGAAATCGATTCGAATCGTCGTACAAAGGGGGGGGCGCTCGTGGCCAGGGCGTGGGGCGGCGCGTCGTACGGCTGCGTTGACACGGCGCGGCGCAGTTATTGCAACCGGTGGGATCAAATCCTTTAAGAAACTTACAATAAATGAGGAGACAGAGAAGACAGACATTATATCATTTTAATCATATATTATCACAAAAGACATTAGATTATGTAAAAATTATGTTGCTAAATGTGATAGTCTTCTAACTTACTTCATACACGATATTATAAAGATCTCTCTCATTAACACGTCGGGATCGGCTGGTGGGTGTGAAAGAGTCGAGCGACTACTTAATATTGGTTTAGGGATCAAAGCCAAAGATTGTTGAAGTTTTTTTAACATTATGAATGTTGTGCATAACTAAATTATTCTTGAGAGTAGTTGACGACTAGTGTGTATCTATAGAATTATTTTCATTCGATTACCCTCTCCAGACTGCTCATATTGTTAGATCGGAAGTGTAGATAGTTCAGCGGTAAGCTAATATATATTTCTCAAATAAATAAAATTAAAAAGCGTAAAAAAATATTAGGTTAGTTTTAACATAAGTGTACCAATCATCACATTTGATTTACGTCACAATAGTTCTTCAATGTAAACTAGTGCCACATACAAATACATGTGCCAAACCCTTGGGTAGCTGACAAGTACACGGTATTCGAAAATCGTATACATAGCAAAGTAATAATAAAATATTCTTATTCAATCATCACAGTTTCGATGGTTACATATTATAAAGTAATTATTGTAAGGGTTATTTTTAACCACATTACATTATTTTGCACGTAGCTGTAAGAGTTGTACAATTTAGGCTAATGTTTTTAAGACATATCCCTGGAACATTTTCATATTTCTCCCTAACGTCTTCCCCTTCGGTTTTCCGTGATAGATAAGTGATTTTGTACTCAAATTGTGCCAAACTTGTCTAAAATTCATGGTTGAAAGCGGCATTGATGTTCGCGAAATTGTATATTTGTGTTGTTAAGTGCTAGTCAAATTGGTCTGAAAATTTAGAATTATATTTATTTTAACTTTATCTAGTCAAAATTTGAATTTTTTTTTTTACTTAAATATGTGGAAACGTCTGAAAGTGTTATTTTTGTTTATTATCAAAGTTTATATCTATACAAGTTTTCGTTTCATGTTTTTACATTAGCAATAAAATGATGAAATCAATTATTTATATTATATACAGAATTGCTAATAAGACGTTGTATGGAGCTTTGTACGTTTAAGTACCACAGGTATAAATAGAATTTAATCCCTAGAGTAAATTTTTAACAGGAAGAGCTAAATAGAGAGAAAGAGGGAGAGAGGAAATTTTATAGCTGTGATGTGGGGGGCTTTGGTGTGCACTTTTGTGCTGAAGTGGTAAATGTTTTATATACGTGGTCAAGTAAGAGTAGCCAGCAGTAGTTTCGGACGCTTATATTTTAACTCGTATGATCATATGGTTACAGAGATATTACTTCCTCTTGAATCCTTTCAAAAACACATTAAAAATGTGATACATCTATTAATATTGAGGTACCCTTATATGTAAAAGGTTAAATTTAACAACCGCCTTTCATTTGTGAATATTTGATGTTCTTGATAGTTTAATTCTTATTTTCGACTAATGTGGTCTTAGAAACTAGCAATAATTGGAAAAATTAAAACAACACGATATTCTATTGAGCGTAACACGCTTATGAAACTCGTGTTATGATTCGGTGTTAAATGGTGTATTTAGTCAAATGAAATTAATAGTGATAGTTGATTTGATGTGTATTACGTTAATATAGTTTGCAATAATATTATAGCAATTACTTATAATCCGAATAGAATAATTGTTATTCGTTACTGTTAAAGTTATTCTTGATTTGCTCAATTATTTCAAAGTTTATCTTAGCGATTTCGGCAAAAACAATTTTAATGGAATTCTATATTTGTTTAAACGTTTCTAGTGTTTGGTATTTTTTTGGTAATACCCGACAAAAGCCGTAAAGGATGGTCGTATACGCTGTATAGGTAGACGTGGTCAGATGGTTACTGTTGCTCACTTACTAGAATTAGTTTATTAACCAAGTGAAGACTTGGCAGCTACTAATCAGATATTTTTCATCTTGCAATTATATTTCAATAACCGATTCGATTTCATTTTAGAATGCTCTGTAAATTTATTGAAATGTGGAGCATATACATTTACATTTCGATTCCACACTGAAATCTGGGCGGTAGTTAACAATTTCGTTTCGTTGGAGGAAGAGATTTGTAAATGTGGGTTAGCTATCTTAAAGACAACTATAACATGGTTTAACTGGGGATGGGAATAGTGGAAGTATAAAGTAATTTGTTCAGAATATGTTTTCATGATGTGACAGCGATGAGACCGGCAACTGATTAGGGCAGTCTGTAAGCACAGTTTGAATAGTTTTGCCATTACGTTTCGGACTTTTGTTAGCCGTTGCAGACAGGGTGAATCGCTATAGTATAATAGTTCAATTAAATTTTAGCAAATTTGTTATTTTTATCCTGTTACTACGTTCAATTTTTAATGCACCATTTCGCTCATTCGCTCGAGTTGCGTCGCTGACTAGTGAAATAGAGTAGTTTCGAACGGCAGAGTATATAATACGAAAATATTGATATTTTACAAACAAAGTGTTTGGGTACAAGAGGGTTGTGTAATTTGTTATGTATTATACAATATTCGAAATATTCGCTTTATACCTTATCACAATAATAAACATTAAACATCCCTTGTATCGCTCAGCTTTATTTGATTTCAAGAAGGCTTTGGAGCCACGTGGGTGCCACAGACTCGAGGTTGCGATCTAGAAGTTTGTGTTTAGTGGGCTGTGTCATATTTTCTTTTAAAAATAGTATTAAAAATGACTGAGTATATTTAAGAATGTCAAATTAACTCAATCTATGCTCCAGCTATTTAGATAAGCATTTATCGCCATCTTTGAAAGCAGTATTGCAATGCGTTTATTTTGTAAAGCCCACAACATTCGAAATACTTATCAGTCGTGAATTCCATTTTCCTAACAGTCTCGTTGTCATGCAACAGTCCTAAATGGTAATAACGGATAACGATCGTTCCGACGACCTTCTCGGCAGTTGACTTTGTTATTCGCTATGCATATAGGCAGAAAATATAATATTTCACTCACTGTAGGCTCTTTTTTTATAGTGCAATCGATGTTCACTTTACATATCTTTAAATATCAATGTAATTGTCGACATATCTAATCGTTTTGTGAATTGAATTGATTAATGTTTATAATATAAATGTTGTACTTACGGTTACAGTATACACGTATCAAATTGTTTGTTTTCATTATGTTACTTCAATAAAGTGTGTACAGAAATACTACTTTTTATTTTCCTCTCATTTTCAGATGACCAGATAAGAGAATATTGTTCAATGTTAGTAGTCAATTATATTCAGTGTGAAACAGTACTTCTAATATTTAACTGCGTGACTGAGAATATCGACAATCTTTAAAAAGCCGGCAGCACAACTACTGCGCGGTTGTCCATGGGCGGTGATGTTCTCTTACCATAAGAGACCCATCTCTTCCAATGTCCGCTTTACCATAAAACAAGTTATGCTAATTTTAATAAAAGAATATTCCAAGGTTCTGTAATATCTAACGAAAAACATTAATTTTGTTTCAACATTCATTTTTTTTTTATCTACGTTAACAAAGTTGATACAAAGGTATTTTTAAATGCTTGCCTGCTGTTTTCATCCGTGTGTAAGAATAAAATAATTTACGGAAACGCTGTGGCCTATGATGTAAGTAAAAAAAAAGTATCTATGTAATCTTGCATTATTAATTATTCAATCATTTTAAGAATCTCACCAAAGACCTTGCTACTGTCGTAAAATAAATCGTGATAAACTTATTTCTGCTAACTCTGAATATATTTCATTTACGTTCAGGTGAACTACAATTAAGCATGTATTACAGCTATTTGATCATTTTTTATTGTTTAAAACCTCAAATCAAACTAGCAGGGCTATATACTAGACGTGCCTTTTTTAATAAAAATAACCAATTCTATATCATCATCAGCCTATCAATTCCACGACTGGACAAAGGCCTCCCCCAAAGACCCACCTATTACGATCTTGAGCGATCTGCATCCAGCCGTAGCCCGCGACCTTCGTGAGATCGTCTTTCCATCGCGTGGATGGACTTCCCACTCTGCGTTTTCCGGTACGCGGTCGCCACTCGAGAACTTTTCTTCCCCAGCCTTTCTCTAACCAATTCTATGTCAAACGACCAAAATTAAAATTTTCCTATTAGGTATATTATTAATCACTCCATTAAGAATTCGATTGCAATGCCATGTGGCATGTCCATAGTGGGAAATAGTAGTACCTTGACAGTAGATATTTCCAATATTGTGAAAATTCAAACAAACGCAACATTGGGACTTGACTCACCCGTGGGAGAGTCATGCTGACGCTCTTATTGCGCGGGCCCGTCCGAAGTGATACCACGAACTCACAGAACACTCAGCATGAAACGGTACGGTAGTACTGTTTCGCAGAGTGAGTGAGGACATCGGAGGCCCTTAAGAGTGCCACTTAGATGGCGTAAAAAGCCGGCAACACAACCAACGCGTGGTTGTTTATGGGCCGCGGTGTTCTCCTAACATATAGGGGACCCACCTGCTCCGTTGTCTACTATAGATAAAAAAATTAAATTTCAAGAATGCGTAAGGTGGCTAATATATTGAGTTGAAATTCTTATTGTTTACAAAGTAGCTCTGGATAATGCATAACTATCCAAATGAAAACTATAAATTAAATATCTTCTTCAGGACCGCTAGATTTCTTTTTTGCGATGTCGGACAAAATACCTACGTCATGAACTAATCGATTTTATAGGTGAATGATACAAGCTAACAGGCACGAGGTCAAAGCTTGGAGTCGCCGTTGCCTTTAGCGTGGTTCACGCAAGGTTTCTCTGGCACGCTCCCATATTGAGTTTGTATCTCCCTTACCAGACTATAGCCGGGCTAGAAGGCATTAACCTTTTTCCTGTTACATAAGTTGTATTCAAACTGCCACATACGCATATGATATCCTATTTAAAATATACAACAGTATAGATTTTTAGTAGTCAGTAACAGCTGAACGTATTCAACAACGTATTTTTCTTTGGTCCTAGATTTACGATGACCCATGTCCTATATAAATTATATCAATATAATTGATCATACTTTTTAACCGAACTGTGCGGACACAACACAGGATAGATAATGGCTGTCAATTAAAATGTTTTTTTCAATAAATACCATTTCTCTCTATCAGGTTCTCTCAGACAACAGCCACTTAATTGTGCTATTTCATTTTTATTAACAAAACATTTAGAAAAGTATTTAAAACTAACAAGTAATCGTAACATAAAAGACAAATCTGATCCGCTCGCTAGACATAATTTAATTTGTAGAAAAGAAAAGCTATTTAGGTGTTTCTAAAATACATTATTTACGTAGACCATAAAAAGGACACGAACAAAGAATTGTAGGTATTGGGCTAGTGGCGTAGTGCGCATGCCCGCCACTGCGCCACTCGGCGAGAGCTGCCCCCTGGCGGCCCGAGGGCGCAGTGAGTTGCGTAACAAAGCGTACTTGCTTTCAAACGTTCGCTGAAAAGTTTCGCTCCGTGTACCGGAGGAATGGATTAAAGTAAATCGGCATAAAAGTTTTCACGACCGTTGCAATAAAAAATATTCTCGTTAAATTAAATTTACTGTTGAATTATAAAAGATATTGTGAACACTGATGTGTAATTTGCCATTATCATATTAGTGTAGGCTTGAGTGTTCGTGTTATTTTGTTTCCGTTTGCTTGTAAGCGTCTGGTGGCCGTGTCCGGTGGGACCGCGCTGGTGGTACTAAGGAATCGATATTGCGGTGGGAGCGGCAAAAGGTAAACCTTCTAAACTTTGCTAAACCAAGCTATTTTAATAGAGCCTATTCTATACCTTTGAAAATTTAAGACGACTTAACCAATTTGAAACTTACAATTTGTATGCTCCATGTACCCTGTACGACAAACTATTGTAATACAATATTGTTACAACGGAATCACACGTCGTACAAACCACCTTTAGCGATAAACGTGACAAGAGAGATACATAGGACTAGGCTTAAAAATATTACGTGAAGCAGAGAAAATCTTTCACATCAGATTATTTCATAAATATCATAATTATAATACTCAATTGCCCTTCCTCCCTCCCGACTACATTTACATCACATAATTCATACACAAGTCTTACATGCCTATTGACAATTATTCTGTTTGTATAAAAATTGGGCACAGGCCAAAAGACGACGTCAAGTATCCTCGAAGAATTAGGTCACAAATAAGTCTTTATCTATGTGTTTGAATAGGATTTTTATATAAGGTAACATAACAGTAAAATTATCTTACATATATTTTATTTGAAAGAATCTCGGTTGTCCATGGGCAGCGATGTTCACTTACCACGTAGAAGACCCACCTGCTCCGTTGTCCGCTATAAAAAAAAATAAAAAGCTTCCAAGCGCGATGCTAATCGTTTCTAGAATCGGATATAAATTCATATTACAGTTTTAAATATCTAATAAAATAATTACCAATACATATTGCTTATTTATTGATACAAAATATCCTTTTATATCATGTCCAGTTAGGAATTTTGAGCCTAGACCAGATCAACGTATTCCTACAAATTTGTTAAACTTACCATCAAAGTTTAGAGGCCAACGGAATCGATTTATTGAAAAGAAATTATAATACGGTTGTTGTAGACCAAAAAATAGTATCCCAGGTGCTTGATATATTATTCATTATAATTTATATCACCTGTAACTTACTCATTTACTTAGCTACCAAAACTGAATGTTTTCGAGATACATGCAAATCATCTCTTGCTTCTGTTTAAAAAAACTAATCAACGTATTTACTTTTATAATGTCTTTTAATAACTTCGATATTCATTTAAAATAACTCAATTGATCTGTTTCAGAACTTCATATGTATACCTGAATATTAGATTAAACTTCACAAAAAAATACGACTTATTTGGCATTGCCACGCCTTCTGCCTTAAAACCAGTTCAGTAACGTAATTAAAACAAGCAAACATTAATAAAGTATTCTTCACGTATACGGTATACCTAATACATATTTCAGCATTTTTAAAACAACACTATGTAAAAATTGTATGCTACCCTTGTAAAAATGGTAACATGGCTTAAGTCCGCTGGGAATTTATATTGATTAGGATACCACTAGCTACTGAATACTACATGATGATGAAATTACTAAATTTTAAAATTTATAAAGATTTAATTTAAAAAATTGGTCCATAATAATATTTAGCTCCATTCTTTGGTTGAAAAATATCTAATATTGATAATAGACAGTTAAATGAATGCAGGTATGTGTTCTATTCTTCTGGAAATTTGTAGTAATTTCCTGAAGAATATACAAGAACTTTCAAACACATATCGTTTACAATTGTTTCGGCAACAATACTATAAGCTAAATGCCTAAGATATTTACTTTCTCTGTTGGCTAATTTAACTTTGTACTTGGTCTCATAACAATAATTAATGCTTTGAATAAATTGCTCCACGTACCTAATTATGTAGAACGAGTTTAATATTTCCACTTGATGTCTTTTGATATCAAAGCTTTCTCCTTTATAAACAATTTATAACTGTCTGAAACCGATGTTTCAGTTCTGTATCTGCATTGAAATAGTCACCTTCATTACAATTTAAAAATAAAGTCGCTGAACAAATAGACAGCTATAAATGAACTCGGCCTGGGATGTACTTGTCACTGCATGGCAGTGTACTTTTGCCCGTGACTTTGCTCACTTCTATACACTATAGACTTGACGTATATCTACGATTCTAAATATCATACATATAGAACTTTCTCTCTAGAAAGTAATGAAGCAATGAGGTCAAATTAAAAAAAATGCTATAATCGATCAGTTTTTGGACATTTCCTATAACATACTCGAGTTGATCAATACATCTTTTAGCATGAGAATGTCTATACTGGCGCAAGCGTACAGGAGAAATCTAATAAACATTTGGACCAATCAATTTTAAAACCACAACGTATTGTTTGTTAATCACATATCAATGAAAATAAGTTTGAGGCATATAAAGACGATAAAATCGATATACTTTTTATCCCAAATGTTTGATATAATTGTGCAATCGATACGATAACATTTTTAACACTATTTTGTAGGAAACGTACTTCTAATATCAAATTATCAAAGTATTAAGAAACAGATTATTATGAATTGATACGTTATAAATTATATTACAAACGATCTCTAGTATAAGTACAGTGACCCGTTAACGTCAACTTCTTTAACGATGCAATTTAGTATGAAGAATGTACTCAAATGCATTCAGATGTTATCTCGACTGCAGTTCTATTCTATGCTCTATTATTTCGTGTATGCGAACATCTTATGAAATGAATATTAGCCATGTCAATAAAAACTGAGTATTATCCCGTAACAAATAAAATGTTATACAATAAATAAATGAAATTGTTATAAATGTTTGATTGTAAAAATTCACAGACTAATAAATACTGTAAAATCTTTCTATATTTTTAGCTTTAAATTTTTATTTATTATTCTTTTCACTCTCGTTTGAAACAAATTCATTTTGTGTACTAAATTGTAAAGAGTGTATGAGACTGTGATGTTTCATAGCTAAATAATATTAAATAGCGCGCCTCGAGTGTATTGTAAGAATTAAAATCTATTTTTAGCCAATGTGTTTGTTAAAACTTGAGCACGTTTCATCTCCCCAATTGTTAGATGTCTGTGCCAATGCCAAGGGAAAATCGCATTGTGTATTTCACTTAATTGTTAAATAATGTCATGGCCGCTAGCTCACCTTTCACAAAAAATATTTATTGGTAAATAACAAGGAGATGATATTATACTGCCTATGAAAACTTTTTATACTAAGATATTTATAAATTTAGCATTTAGATGTCAATATAACATTTAGCTACAAAATAGTAAAACCAAAGATCTTGTTAATAAGGTATCAAAAGTTATCTTAAAATTATTCATATTTTAATGCAAAATATAGATTTTTCATTTCGATGAAGTTTTAATTAAAATGCCAGGTTGTCACGGATAAACTCAGTGGAAGCCGCAAACAAAAAGGGGAGGTCGCGAAGTTTTCATTGTTAAAACTTTATAAACTTGAGAATTATTGAAATAAAGTACAGTGTAAAATCAACGTCCGACTTATTCAGTACATAATAATCCTTAATTGGATGTTTATATAAATCTATTATATGTTACATAATTTTTTTCAAGAAAATATTTTATAAAATATTTTATCTCTGCAAATATTACGCAATACTCATACATCACATAATATTACGAGTGTAATCTGATGTTGCACCGTAGGCACGGCATTAATGTAATATGGCGCGCTCCGGCTAGAAATTCCCGCGGGGTACACATTTATCTCGGCTTAGAGCACCAAGTCAAATATTTACCATGTATTTTGTATTTAATTTTTCATTTTATATATAAAATTATTAACTGATAAATCTTTAACTACATGGTTGTACACATTTTACTACATCTTAATTAATTAAATTACTATGTACCTAGTTCAATTACAATTACTTCAACTACAACTAAACTGAGTTATATAATATACATATTGTGATATAAATCGATAATATTAATGAAAAATAGTTTCATAATATTAACTCGTTAGAAATTGTAGATCTAAATTGTACAAACGTGCGTCTGTAGCACAATGAAATACCGAATAGTTAAATCTTCGTAGATGGTAGCGTAGCGCCGTGGTAGAACGTAGGTATTGAATAAATGTGAAACATTTGTTGACAACATAGGTTTTCTTTTGCTATATACTTTGATCTTTCATATATTATAATATAGACAAAGTTAAAAATCATTTATTGATATACGATGACAATTTCAATACTTTTTAAATCATGGTTGATGAAATTTCAAAACTGTGTTTTGTTAAAGTTGGTACGATTTAGTAACATGAAATGTAAATATTTAACTAGTTTATATTTATTTTTGTGGTTATAATATTTAAATTTTTGTATGCTTCCACGATGGCACTTAATCATTGTATCTTTTATTTGGGTGACAGCTTCAGAGAAGTACTTAGGCAATATTATTTTACTCAGTATTATTTCCTTTAAGACAGGGCTGTAAATCGAAGTCATTTAAAAATTTCATAAGGAAAATATTTGAACATAGAGCCTAAATTAACACTTTTAACCCACAGTTAGTTTGAAAAAAAGATAAAATTGAGAATTTGGCTAGCTCACATCGTTTTATGTAACAAACTCGAAAAATACTAAAATTAAAATAGGAATCTACACTATAAATCAAAATAAATAATTACGTTTATATTGATCAATTTTTTTTTTGTTTTTTTAAATTTATTGAGGTTAAGATTTATATCTAAGAGCCTCGTACAGATTCAATACCCGGTTCGTATAATTATTTATAATTTACTCGATCTTTGGAAATGTTTGAGAATGGCTGCGTGAGTGTCTTTATACTGTCTTTACCGTGGGACAGATATTCCTCAGCATATACCGATGCACTAATTAGGCCAACTCATCCGAAATGATACCTCGGGCTCACTGAATACCAGCGTGAAACGCTGAGTGAGTGAAATCGGAAACCCATGCGATTTCATTTAATTCACCCGTGGGAGAGCCATGCTGAAGCATATGTGGCCGGCTCGTCCGAAGTGATACTATGGGCTCACAGAATGCTCAACGTGAAACGGTACTTGTATTGTGTTTCGCTAAGTGAGTGATGATTTGGGAGACGCTTAAAAATACGTGAAAAAGCCTGCAACACAACCAATGCGTGGACTGTGGCGCGGTCGTCCATGGGTGTTCGTGTTCTCTTATCATATAGGAGACCCACCTGCTCCGTTGTCGGCATACTATAAAAATAATTATACCGCTTAAATGGCGTAAAAAGCTGGCAACAGAACCAAATTGCAGATTGTGCTGCGTTACCCTCTATGTACTTAAAAGCAATATCTAGTCCAGTAATCGTGAACTGCTTCGCTTGTTTAAACCCAATGAGATTTGATCTTGATTCATATATACTTTCAAAATATGTGTTCACTTTTACAGAATACTTGTTACAAAGCACGTAAATGTTATAACATTTTCGCAGCTGCCTCGCTCGATACGATCTATGTATGTTCGACGTTTCTCGAGGCTGGGGCATAAGCTCCTTACTATGCCTCGTACGTGTATTTCATAGCAAATTCTTACGCGATTATCTGAACAGATTTTCTATGCTTTCAAGTAATGTATATTCCATCGATTTTTTATTTAAATTATATGTGCTTTATCCACGTGTCTTCACTAAATATAGCATCTGCTACTGGAAAAGATAATGAAAGTTTTCAAAAATGTCTACTTTTAATCATGTAATTTTTCTTTATGGTTGTTTTATGAAATTATTTTGTATGTGAAGGCGCCTTGGTGTTTCGAGAGAGTCAAGAAACGTCAAAAGAGTCAGCGACATCGTTCAAAGAGCGTTTTTCTAGATGTTTCTTCACTCTGACAACCCCGTGCTCTTTTGTGCGTCAGAACGAACGGATAATAATCATTTGCATCGCGCTGCCCAGACAATGCTCGGTGGAGTCTCTCTTTAATTAGAGTAATTGAATATGCTGATTAAAATAACGGAACTATTTTGTGTGTAATGGAATATTGTTATCCTTAAAAAAAGTTGTATTAATTCCTCGCACGACAATCCACGACCACTCGACATTTAAAGATGAACTGCAAAGTTAATGTTATTGACCTAGTCCCTTCATACTCATATGCATAATTAACGTAAGAAAGTTTAGAGACAATTTGAAAAGTCCCTGACCTATTATCTACAAAACAAAATACCTCCGAATTAAGAACTACTTTAGTCATATAAAGTTTAAAACTTAATTATAATTTTACCTCATTATAATTCATTAAGGAGTCGATATTCAAATGAGCTTTGTAATGTAACTGTGTGGGCAAAGTGTAATTTGTAAGTCTATATTTGTGTTTCCCGAGTTTGTTAATTGATAAAACAACATAGCAGATGAGACAGTATATCAAGTTTGTAATGGACCTGTTAAAATTTTAACGACCTTTATAAAGCCCTTTAAAATTCATTATAACGAAAAAACCCGAAAAAAATGAGAACATTTAAACAGCCGAAGCAGAGATGGAGAGATGGAGAATGGTCCGACAATAATAAAAAAGCTCTATGAATTTTAGAATTCAAATTTTCAGCTCTGTGAGAATTGTTTCCGGTTATCTATCATACGACTACGAAGTGAATGCGCGGGTTCAGTTTATGAATAACACAACAGGCGCCTTAAAATTCCCTTTATAAATGTATAATGAACAACAGATCAATATACCTTATATTATGGATAGCACACCCGAATGGCTTTTCTAGTATTTGGGTCGAAAATAGCCATAAATAATTCATATAACTTTACTGACGTCTGCCTAAATTAAACATTTAAATATTTATAGTTCTAGTAATGTTCAAGGTAGGTAATAACGATAAATATCTGTAGGTATATTAATTAAGAACTCAGTTAACCAAAATGAGTACCAATTTCACAATGGACAAGAAATAACGTGAAAGTACTTAGACTATATTTGTGTTAATTTTATACCTTGACAAAGTACCGTGGTAAGGTTCTTCTTATGTAAATAGTACAAATATTCTTAAATGTCACTTTTATTTCAAATGTATTATCCTAAAATTCTGTCGCATTAGCTTGTTAGAATAATTAAACATGGTCAAACGTTAAATTTTATTATAACATGTTTGTAGACTGTAACGAACACGAAATGCTTATCAACTATGAAATATTGTTACTTAGTATAATTATATTAAATAAAAATATTTATTTCTATAAATAAATCCATAATTCATTTATGAAATCTATTTATGAACTAGCTTGTGGCGTTAATTTTAAAGTCCTTATTCAAATAATGGTTGTACATAGCCTTGCAAGCTAAATATGCTTTGGAAAATATAATTATTAAACCAAAATTTGTACCTTAATTGATAACTTAAGTAAGTGAATTATTAAATTATACTCTAATCGGCATATCATTAAAAGTTTCTGTTACATCAAAGTTTAGAGTTCATAATTTATAGACGTTGGGCATTTCGTCGACATGCCGTGATACGTTTTCAGGGTCAATGCAATTTTGCTCTACCGTAATGCGTTTTGCTGCGATACTTTCGTTAATAGCTTTTTAAATATAATAATATTAGCTGAGAGTTTAATTAAATTGATTTAATGAATGATGATTATCTTTAATCGCTGTGCATCAATTTATGTATTAAAAATGTATACTAGCAGT
>DWCF01001346.1:0-31525 GCA_018230265.1 Delias oraia | reverse complement strand
GTACTCGAAAGGGCGCTGCTGCCCACCCTCCGGTGAGGTGTCCATTAGTCGCCTCTTACGACATCCCATTAGGAAGATTGGGAGTGGTACTATTCTGATCCGGTAACCACACGGAAACGGAAACCACACGTATGTATATTGTAATGTATAATTGGAAACATACTATTGGATATGAATCAAAATAATACAGAATATATTTTTAGTCTCTGCTAGTATTTTTACCACAACTGTGTCACTAATAGACAAGAGCCTAATAAATATAATGATATTTCATTGACACAATTGACATTGCTGTCATTGTTGTATATTATTTATAGATTTCTGATATTTAATAACATTTTTCAATTAGTTTAAGCCTACCTTTCATCACAATATAAATACGTTCATTTCGTATATATTTTTCACATAATACCACTTATTTATTATGTCTTATAACTTTCCAGGCTTCATCAGCGCATTACCAAAGTCAGTTATCAGTGCTGTCGACAGAGAACGAACGACTACGTGGTCAGCTATCAGCACTCTCGGTCAGTCTGGGCGTCGGCGAACACGAAAAGAAATTGGACGATGTGGCGCAACAAGTTGTACGTGCGTTATTGTCACAAAAGGTACGCTACTCGTAAACAAATTCCTAAGATAGAACAGTCCCTGTGTCGTTTTTACATTTTGTTGTGGCTAGTACGTTTCATGTTGGCAGTCTCTTTCGTTATGTGTTGTTTTGAATTCTCTCCCTTAATTCCAAGAACATACCTAAATGTAGTTAAAACTGTTGAAAAAATTAAAAAGTGTCTTATGGACAGACTTAACAAAAAACGTTTAATACAAAGTAGGTAAGCTGCAAAGAGGAGATAATTCCTTCTTAATTTATACTCGAAGAGTACCTTAAAATCGCCGCAGAATTAATTCTCCGCGCAAAAAACCGGCCAGAGCGGTAGGCTCTTAATCCGAGCCGAGTATTTCCGGGCCTGAAAATTGTTTTCTCATAATTATAGGCAACCTCCTCGCGCTCACGGATTACCAACAGCTACATTCGCACATAAATTGTACGAAATGGGACACTTTGGCCTTACCGAGCACCGTAATAATTTTACAGAAGCTCCGGCCACTATAATCTTAGGCATAATCTGGCCGATAATGTGAATGTTTCAATCCGTAAATGGGGGCCATGATATTTAGTTTTGGCGCCAACTTTTCAAATAAACATGGCGACGATTGGTTTAGACACTTTGATGACATTAGGGATGGCATTCGCTAAATCGGAAATAAGATTGAGTACGCTAATGCTAAGCTTTGCTGGAGACAGAATTGTTGACTCTTCCTGCAAGTTCTTCATAGATAATAATACAGATATCTTACACTTTAAAATGGAAAACAAATATCCAGAGTATAGAATAGAGGATGGTGTATCATGCTTATGTTTATAAAATTTTTACGTATAATCTTTAATCAATTTTCATTAAGTAAATTGTATCCAATAGCAACTCGCTTATCAGCTGTAAAGTGAGAATTTACTCAGCCAAATTGCTTTTCATAATTCAATACTGATCCGAGGCTTTCGTTGTCTCTAATTACTTCATATAGCTTATGAGCTTCACGTGAATATTATCCTAGTCAGTATTTCCGTTTGTGTTCAAATTTATCAAACGTCAAATTAAATAATGACGTAATATTTGATTTCCAAGTTAAATAAGTTTAGTGTATTTTTATTCCATTATTCTTATTATACAATATAATGTAATATTCCTACAAAATTATACACTTTATTATTCAACACTTATATAAGACAAATAATTTCGTTTTCTTTAAATATTTAAGCTTTTGTTATATAAACTTACCTTTTATTCTTACTTCTGGAGGTACCTTTTTACATTAAAACTTAGCAGAAATTAGTAATAGATAATATAAAATATATTATTATAATAATATTTTATTTAGGACATTCAACTTTGTTTATTTGGATTATAGCAAATGTAAAACGCAAATGAAATATTTTAAAATCTGGTAACGCTAATATATATTAAGAACAATGGCGTCTGTCTGCATCTCCCCCTTTAATTACCTTCCTCGAATTTAATTTGCCTAATGAAGTATAATTAAAATATAGGCGTTTATTTCGAAGACTGACAAGAGAAGCCTGTCTCATAATGAGAATGAATGATGAATTTTCCTACATGCACGTCGAATTATATCGAAATAATATAACTAACATACCTGCTATTTCAGTAGTTAATATGTAAACAAGTTGTCATTGGTTATAGGTAAAAAGACGAGTGAGAGAAAAATATTTATGGATACACTAAATTTTCAAACATTAAAAGAAAACTTCTGACCCATTGGTGTATAATCTAAAACGAATAATAATGAAAAAATAGTTTCAAAGGGGGCCGGAAGATAAGGAAACAATACCACTTGTAATGACCAAAAAACTGTTGCAACATTTTTATCTCATCGTAAAGGAGTAAAAATTGTAAATTTAACATACATTTTACTTCATCGTGATCATTACAGCCGTAGGACGTCCGCTCCTGGACATAGGGCACTCTTTGGACCTGCATGCCCATCTGCCGGAGGCGACCTGCTAAAATTATTATTGTAAATAATTGTTATGTATATGTCGCAGTCATCTGGTTGGATCCGCTATTTGATGGAATTGCTACTTCCAGAGTGTTCGCGAAGAGCTGGGATGCGCACGCGCAAGAATCCGTGAGCTTGAGTCACAAAACCGAGCGTTGAGCGCTCTGCTAGTACGCCAGCTGCGACCTCAGCCCAGGCCATCACCCGCGACGCCACTCACACCACATTCTAATAGGGACTTACAAGGTAAGAGAAAAAAATAACTTTTTTTAATGGAACTGGTGCCAAACGAGCAGAAGGTTCACCTAGAGTTAGATTTCCTCCGCCCATGGACACTCCTTGCAGAGCCGCGGGTGCGTTGCCAGCCTTTAAGAAACATGTATGCGCTTTTCTTGACGTTCCCCAAGTCGTATTAGTTTGGAAATACGTCAGCTGGCAGCTGATTCCACAGCAGTGGTACGCGACACGTTGCGTGGCATTACCTACCTACGAGTTATTTAATCATAACACCGTGAAAATGAAGTTTTTTATAATTTAAAAAGTTATCTACTACTTGTACTTATTTTTAGCATATTACTAAATTTTCAGTACATTTAATGGACGTGGGTTCTTGCGGGTCACTAGTATCCTTTCGGGACTCGCCGCCTCCCGCCCCACCTGTGCAGCATCCTCACCCTCTTAGCTCTGACGACAAGAGGCGTCACCAAATATTGTCTGACATATGGACTGAGTTAAAGGTATTCTCTCGTCTTTAATAAATTATTTTCATCTAATTTTTTTTTATTGAAAATGGAGACAAACGAGCAGAAAGCTCACCTAGGAAAAGCCGCCCTGCCCAGACACCGTTCGTTGCTGTTTTTTAATATAAACACGTTACGTTAATACGTTATAATTAAAGTGTCGAATATCTTTGAAAAATAATTTAATATGTACTTTAAAATCTGTATTTACCATCCTTATGAAAAAAGTTATTATGTATTAGAATTTCAATACAAAAACGGTTAATCCATTACGAACATTTATTATATTTGTCTGTAAATTCGTTTCTTAAATTTCAGGGCCTGGAAGTGACGCCAGCAAATCTTGCGAGAGCTTTATCTGCTGTTGATCCTACGTTATGGGCCACACCTTCACGACCAGCTACTCTAAGTCTCAACGTGACGCATCCGATAGCTGATTCGAATAAAGGTTTATTTGGTTTTAATTCTATCAATTATCCACTTAATATATACTTCACAAATTTACGTGATTATTATAAATTTTTAGGTACAAGTGGCGAAAAAGAAGAAGAAACCAGCGAACAATGTGAAGCTGGAGCCGAATCTCCTGAAAGCGGTGCTAAGGACGAGGGCTACTCTACTATGTCTAGCGACGTGCAAGCTGACGCATCGCGGCAAAGCGACCATGCAGCTGAACGCATTTTGCCTGACCTCAATGAGGCGTCCGACGAGACAGATAACCAAACAATCGTCTCTATTAATCCAAGAGAATCGCGCCGAAACGCCAGACTCTTTGCAGAAGCTGATTACATCTATTTCCCCATAGGAGTAGCATTTGCAGGAATCCGAGGCAGCTATCCTCCCTCTCGACCCGTCCTTCCCTTTCAACACGTAGTCCGAAGCTTTTCTGATTCTCATTTATGTTTAAAACTGCTAACTGGTACAACTTGCCCAACTAGCTGCCTAGATACGCCGACTCCTACTTCGGGGGTGTTAGTTTTAGATCTCAAACCTGCACCGGAAAGGCCGCTTAGAAGACCGGCGATCGCCTCTACTACAAGCTCTGAAAGAATTTCCTGGGGGAGTACGGTCGATGAGCGAGCGGATGGGTCCCAATTCGATTCAGATTATGTTCAACATTGGCTAGAGCTGGACGATGCCAGATCTGCACTACAACAGAGGCATAGAGATTTGGCTGATTTAGAATATGATAGAGCTGAGTTAGAAGACTGGAGCTTATCGTTATCATGCGAGGATCTCAGAGACAGACAGTCACCTTTCGCAGAGATACCAACTCCGGGTCAGATATCTTTATCAACGCTTCCGAGCATTCGAGAAGATGACGCGTTAGAGTTAGAAGAAGATGTGGGTGACTGCTTATGGAATGATTGTGGTTTTGCAACAGTCGAGATTGATGAGTGCAGGATTGCAGATGAAAATGAACATTCAGAAAAGCGTTGGGAATATTCAGGCACTCATTCTCCTGGAGGCTCTTGGTCTAGTGCCTCAGATGCCCCAGAGAAACAGTCTAGTACAGCTTTAAGTGAAGACGGTGATTGTACCAATATCGGCTTGGATTTCACGAGAGATTTTTATCGACTCGTTAAGTATGAAAGCACAAAAAGTTTAGCATCCAATTCTTCTAGAAGCGTACCAAATCAAGATCAAACGACTCTTTTACGATTTCACGATGTTCAATCGATGGCCCTACAAGACCGAGAGCAAGCACTTCAAAATGTTTTAAACTTTATTGCGGAGCAACAGAAGTACTGTCGCGATAGAGAAGAATCAGACTCGATGTCCTCCCGTCCTATATCTGAAATACACGAACTACCCCCTCCATACGCATCAGCTGACTTCGACGAAGAATCTGTAGATCCACGCAGCGAAGTCTCTGATGATAGGCAACGACCGGATTCATTTGGAAGCTTCTCTGAAAATGATTCCTGTGATATAAATAACGAAAGACCAAAACATCCATATTGCGATGTAGTGTCTGAACCTAAATCGACGCTTCGATTCATAGAGAAGGAAGAACCTTATGTAGAATCCGAAGGTTTCTATGTAGATATGACCAAAGTAGATAATGCAGAAAAAGAACTAGATCAAAGTAATTTAATTAAAATTCAGAGAAAGAATGAAATCAATAAATTAATAGAGGTCAATCAAACAAATCAGGATAATCCTTCTTCTATAGATACTGATAAAACCGATAGCGTAACAGTAGAAAACAATCAAGCTTTAAAAGAAAACAATGTGGATATGTTAAACCAACAGGTAAAGGATAGAGAGATAGAGACTTGTGTTATGAAATCAACGAGTATTACTTTACCTGCCGAGACTGAAATATCATTAGTGGACGAGGTGCTTAGTGCCTGCAGACGAAGTGCAGGCATCTTAGTTACCGTCATAGAAGAAGAGGAGAACTCGTCTCCAGAATCGGGTTCTCCACAAATGACTGAATCTAATACGACCAGCACCTCAACAGCTGAAACTGTGATAATAAGCAATAAGAATGATGGTAGAGAAGTAAGACGAAGAGAAAAAAGCCGCATTCCAACTTTAATGGGAGGAAAGAGGCCGCCATCGTCCCCAATTAAAGCTAGGTCTAAAATACCTGTAGCTGGGAAAAGTAAAGTGAATGAAACGCCAATCATCCCTGAACCTATAATTGTCAAACAGGAGAACAAGCTTAGTTTCCATGAGGCAGCCACATCGAAGGAAGTCATTGAAGAACTTAATAGGTAAAATATATTTATTATAAAATAAACATAATATCTATAACTGAATAAGAAAATAAGAAAATTGAAAAATAAGAAGTTCAAGAATAAGAAATAAATCTAGAACGTACCTATCTAATCGTAATGTTTTGTATTTCAGGATGATACGGCAAAGTGAAGGTGTAACGGAAGGTAAAAATGAAGAAAGAATAGATAAAAGTTATTCGCAGAAAGACAGTGCGTTGTGGGCTTCTACCGGCTGGGTGCATGTCGAAAAAGACATTGATTTTAGTGATCCCAAGGTATCTTAAGAACAATTATATCTCATGAAATTTTTGAATTTTTATGAGTCTCTTAGATAAGTGGTTTAATAGATCTGCCATGAAGTGAGAGATTCGATTCGATCGGAGTCCGGTCGGTACAATTATAAATCATAATGTAATTTATAATTTATTCGTTCCCTGGAAGAGCTGGAAGCGAACGTCTTAATACTGTCACAACCGTGGGAGAGCCATGCTGAAGCATATGCGGACGCACTAATTGAGCGGACTCGTACGAATTACCACGGACTCACAAAATACTCAACGTGAAACGGTACTTGTACTGTGTTTTGCTGACTGAGTGAGGATATCGAAGGCCCTTCAGAATATCGCTTAATTGACGTAAAAACCGTCAACACAACCAATGCGTTGACCTTGGCACAGTTTTCCATGGGCGGCGGTATTCTCTTACCATATAGCAGACCCAACTGCTCCGTTGTCCGCTATAATATAAAAGATAATTGAAATATAGTATTCATTTTAAGACATAGTTATTTTAGTTGGCGCTGGTAGCACTTAGCCATTGAGGCGATTAAATACTTTTTATGCTGTATGAACTCAGGCGCGCGCAAATCTCTTGGACGTGATGTTGGCATCGAGTGACTCATCTCCATCCTCGTGTGGCTCATCACCTGCTGAACCTCCTCCTCCATATTCTCGACTACATCGTCTCCACCGCTCAAGACGACAGAAAACTGGTAAATATCTTACAACACCAACTTTATATAATCTATTGAGTCTATTATGATACAAAATTTAATTTTTCCCGTGGGAGAACCATGCTGAAGCATATGCTGACGCACTAATTGGGCCGACTCATCCGAAGTGATACCACGGGCTCACAGAATACTTAGCGTGAAATACTTGCCGCTTGTGCGGCGTAAAATGCCGGCAACGCAACTAATGCGCGGACTGTGGCGCGGTTATTCGTGGGCGACGGTGTTCTCTTACCATACAAAGATCTACTTGCTCTCTTGTCTGCAATAGCATTTTAAAAAATCTCGTTTAGAAATTTTTATAAAATATTAGTTATTATTTAGACTATTATTCAAAACTAATGATAATAATTCAAGTTAAATTCAATAAGTAATCTAAATGATCTGCGTAGATGGCATGAAACGCCATACATTCTGTTTTGTTGTTTGGCAAGCTGTTAACAATTATTTTGTTCGCCTCAAAATTGGCTTATTTGTGTTATTTCTTTCAGAAGAGCATTTTTTGGCACATTAATACTTTCTATATTTACACACTAGAAAGCTAAACAAACTTACGACGAGTAGTATATTACGAAGTTAATAATAAGCAGGATATAACATACAATTATGGTATCATAAAATCAATCAAGGTTTTGGGGCATTTAAGTTTCTTGAATAATTATTGTCTGTTCTATCTAAGTAGAGTATCTTTTAACTTAATCAAGTTAAAGTTTTTTAGAAAGAATCTATTTATGAAAATGGTGAACTAGTTTTTATATTAGTTTGAGCTTTAAATGTCCAACTGTGTTTCACTGAAAATTGTATTAGTTGCTATTACGCTTTTGTGATGAATGTTTTACAAAACTTGTTGTTTTTCAACTTAGTTATTGTCTAATCTTTATTTAACAAAAGTATCTTCGACAAAAATGTTTTACCTTAAAATTAAAAGCATCAAGTTTATTCTTATTGCTTCACGAAAGATGATAGCCTGAACAATTGCAATTGTTTATTTTAATTACAGTAATTATGAATTCATTGTCACTGGTTTTCAAGTAAAAAACATTCAAAAACTTTAGTTGTTTTGTAACAATCATCTTTCGTGAAGTCTCTACAATCTATGTCACGGAAATTCATATCAAGTCACAAGCCACGTCACTCGATTCCGCTCATCGCACCATCTCATTCATTCTAGTTTACATGAACGTGTCGCTCCGAATTTTCAAAATATTTAATAAGAGTTATCTTATTCTCACTTTGTCAATAAGATTCATTTATTGGGTAAACGTAAAAGAAAGACTCATGAACAGCGCCATGTGAGAACCTTAGCCACGCCGAAAGTTGTCGTCGGGTTTTTTGTTATTAAAACTGAATGGTTGACGTTCCATGACGTGAGTAAGAAACTGAGCGGGCTTCGGGTCCCAGTGGGGTTATAGGCCAAGCTCGAAGTAGGAGCGACGCGTGCGCGCGAGTGCGGGCGACGGAGTTTGTGCTCACGCGCGTTGTCTCGTCCAGCGAGCGGCTGTAGCGCCCTTCGCTAACTGCCTGCTCATGCGCAGCGGCCGCGCAACGCAGCCGCGGCGTGGGTGTGGTGCGGCAGCTGCGTCTGCGACGCCCAACCATTCTAGGCAGAGGGGACTTCTACGTGCGGTTCGCAGAGCCTGAGCGCGCCGCGGTCGCCACCTTCGACTTCCTCGACGACCTCTCCGGCGGATCTTCGCCGGACGCCAAAGACTGTCACGATTAGCAATATATTTTTCTATGTTGTGATATTCTCCGCTTTCTAGGGTAGCCGTGTGGCTGCAGCTTCCGCCCGTAGCTTAGGTGCGCGTGACCGTACCGACCGTTGTTCGGTAGTTTTAAATTTGATGGAATATGTAATGAAAAACACCATTTAAAATTTTGGTGTGAATTTTTTTTCAATTATGCAAGACATCCAGGCCACGTCGGATATTTCATTAAAGTTTGTACAGACACATCTGCCGGTGTGCGGTTGGTGTTTTGGGAAGAAAACGAGGCACCAACTTTTAAGCTTAAAGGCAAGGACAAGCGTATCGGCGATAGTATATATGTTAAAGCATTCAGTTTGAGTTGTCCCGGGCCCGTTAATGTCCGCGGCTTGCCTCGGCCCGAGGTCCGTTTGTTACTTCCGCGTTGTTGGCTTACGCTTCGTACCGGCAACACCGATTAGGTAAGAAGTAATGACTAATAAGTAATGAAAGCTGCGGCCTCGAAGTAATGTGATATTTTTGTATATACTGTAAGTCCCATTTATTTTCGTATACATTTAAATGGATTCCTTTGAAACTCGAACGAAGCGTACTTGTTGGGTTTAGGATGTGTATTTAGTGTGCCCAAGTGTGCTCTTATTTTAAGTACTCTATCACTTTTGGCGGACGCCTAGTGTGGGTTACTAGATGGTAAAATTACTTATGTAAATATTGATAATTTACGTATCGGAATAGTGACTAATGACTACACTTAATTAATATATAGTCATATATTGTAATGGTCGATAAACCTTATAAAATCCATTAAATCAAAGGGTACTAAATACGTTAAGTGTATATATGTTATGACGTCATTGAACGCTATTTATTAATTTGTATCATTTGCGTTTTCCTTGTGTATACTTAGGGACATATCATGAAATTGTATTATGTTTAAAATCTTGTATTAATGTAACATTTAGCAATGACACGAGCGCGATTCAGTTCCACTGAGAAGCCGACCGATCTTTTGACCAATTAAATTATAATGTCGATTATATTAATACTGTACAATTATTTATGCTCAATTAATAAATATTAACGACTTTCTTTAATAAAAGAATAGATTCAGTCGCTCGGCTTGGGTACACATTCGAAGACCTAACTTCCCATACTCGTGTCAACGCTAAGCAATACTTAAAGATTTAGAGAGCTGTATTTCATTGGATGTGGTTATGAACCTTAAGATTTTGTTATTTGCTACTTTACGCATAGTTATGGCAAAACCAAAGCTATTATTTACACAAGACAGATTATTGCCACCACTCGTTATGCTCCGACACGTTCCATTGCCCATGTATTGGTTATCCCGGCTTTGTTTAATGGCGAATATTGAATGACAATAAGGCAGATTTTTATATTATAAACAAAAATGTCGACTCGACCGAATGAAATATTAGTATTTAAATATAAAATCGGTGTCCTAAGTTGGAATACTTTCTCATATAACATTAAACCATCGAAATATTTTAGCAATAAACAACCGATTGTTTATATATTTTTGACAATTTACTAGATAAGCGTCAACTTGTACAAGATTGTCATTTACTTAGACAATAGACCTTCAATTAGAATCCTGGAGTAACAAACTAGAGATAGTACACTGTTCCTATAAAATAGTTCACTCCCGAAATAGGTTTGTGTGGATTTATCGGCATTATTTCAGTCATGTAATCGTTGTATTTAATGTAGGATCAAAAGTACTGTGATTGGTACCAAGTTTGAAGCACAATTGGAAAAGAACGTATTCCTCAATATTGGGTGCATTTTCATACATTCTAACCTAAGATAGAAATATAGGTAGGTACTTTGAACAGTACAAAATGTGTAGAGTAACAATATAATTTAATTATATACTATTGCAGATGGGTTAAATAAACGATTCCGTTCCCAAATCACAAATTGTTTTTCTTTCACAACCTCGCTTACCTACTGCAGCGACTCCACCTGCTCTTTAAATACATTATACAGTTGAATGTTGTTATTTTGTTAATTCAAATATGAGGCATACGAACAGGAACCTCACCTAGGATAAATGTTCCTTTGCTCATACACAGCCTCAGCCTCTGCTGGCCCGCGGTTGAGTTGCCGGCTCTTTAGCAATAGGTAGTGTCTTTTTTTCAGGTCCCCAAGTCATATTGGTTTGGAAATATCTCTGCAGGCAGTTGATTCACAGGATGGTGGCAAAAAAATAAAAATGCACAGTTGTGGAACTAAATACATTTATGATTTACCTTTTTTACATTTACGACAAACTTTATACAGTGAAAATAATAATTATTATTTATTGATGAATAATATTCAAACAAATTGAGAAATAGATAAAAATACAGTTTGTATATTTATTGCATATACCTTTTTACACAGGTACAGGTATCTTTACGGTAAGGTAGAGTTACTTTAAACTCATTTTAATTTATTCAGTCATTTTAAAGTCATTTTTGAAAAGCATATTTCAAGGACATTATCACTACTTATATCACAATTTATCTCACTGGAAACTGCACAAATTCAATAAAACTTCATGGATAACAAAAGCTTGTTAGCTAGGGTCGTCGCACATATTCAATTCTCATTGTATTCGCATGGGATCTGCAATCGAAGAGTGCATTTTATTATCAATTATACCTGTGGCCTCCATGACCCAAATCTTATTGGTATTTTTATTTTGATACTGTATCATTTTCAAACACCCAGACCTCAATATTATCAATAATAACATTTTCTGAGCTCTTATTGTATTTTTAAATAAGTAAATACATTAATTTCATCACGTTTCAGCAAGATGACTTATATGTTCAACTGGACATTTAGTTGGGCGAGTGTCTTATTACTCTCGCACCCTTGGGAGAGCCATGCTGACGCACAAATTGGGCCGGCTCGACCTAGGTGATACCACGGGCTCACAGAACACAGCGTGAAACGGTACTTGTACTTTTTTTCGCAAAGTTAGTGAGGATATCGGAGGCTCTTAAAAGTGCCGCTTAAGCGACGTAAAAATCCGGCAACACAAACAATACGCGGACTTTGGCGCAGTTGCTCATAAGGGGCGGTGCTCTCTTACCTTATGGGAGACTCACCTGCTCCGTTGTCTGCTATGGAATAAATAAAAGACTGGACAATTTTTAAAAAATTGTACATGAAACATTGATTAGCGTTTTCGTTGATTCGAGGAATGTGGTTATTAATTGATAAGTACATACGAAGTGACTGATTCAGTCCTTATCTTATAAGAAAAAATATTAATATTATTCTAGTTCTCAAAATAAACACACTAGCAAATTAATTTGCAGACACCACGCATACTCACATTAGTGCAACACAAAAAAACATATATTGCAGCTTGTATCCCTATCACCATTAAAAAGTCTGGATCTAATATTTTATGGTAGGTACGTGGTTTATGTATCTTGCCCAAATCCAGCTTAATTTTAGCAAGACTAAGACTGGCCGTGCAAGACAAGCAAGAACGAGAGAAAGCCTGCAAGACTCTAGCGCCTTGCAGCTTTTTTTGATGATTTTTGGAATTTCTCATTAAATCTTTAGTCATTTATTAATCTAATTGGTCTTTCTTATGGCTATGCTTAAGCTCAAAATGTTCCTATTCTGTTGGGATTTTCGAAGATCTGAACTAAACTTTAATAAATAACATTAGTCTAATTAAATTGCAATTTGCATTAAAATTGCAAGACTTGCAAGTATTACTGTAAGACTAAGACTGGGAGCGCAATACTAAGACCACGTCCAATATTATGTGTATTAGCGAAAGACCAAGACTGGCTAAGTGTTGTCTTGTATCTATTTATCACGTATTCTACACGTGTTTGTATATATTTATATAACTCTACTGATTGAGACAACTTCAATTATTGGAAAGCGTTATATAGACACAACACAAATTTATATAGACTGATAAAGAGATCGACTGTGTTCGAGTGCGTCCAAGAAGGCAACATGTGGTCTATCCACTCAATTTATAGCTGGTTGTTTAAGAAAGTACTTCTCGCTTTTTTTGGAATGGCCTTTATAGCTTACGGGCGGGAAGCGTGCTCGCGGGTTTTTCTGCAAACCACCCGACAACCGTGGCAGAGCCATGATGGAGCACAAATTGGACCGGCTCGTCCGAAGTAATACTCTGGCTCGCAGAATACTCAACGTGAAACGGTACTTGTATCGTTTCGCAGATTGAGTGAGGATATCGGCAGCGTAAAAAGCTGGCAACACAACCAATGCGCGGTTGTTCATGGGCGGCGGTATTCTCTAGGAGACAGGAGACTCACTAGGCACTATATAGGAGACCTACCTGGTCCGTACTCTGCTATAAAATAAAAAACAAAAAAACACGAACTTCGGCCTGGCCCGCCGCGGAAGAAAGGTACGCCTGAGGGGCCGGACGGTATTGCCGTTGGTTATATCGATTCTGTCAGCTAGGTATAATTTTTTTTTCTTTCTTATTTTATAATTGTCAATATGTTTTTTTTTATTTAATTTCTGATATCTAATAATGGCATAGACAAGGAGGATATCTGAATAAAACAATTATTAAATAAAACTTTTATTAACTGTCATGATTAATAATCACAGGCAATGTCATAAAATATTAATCTTAAAATTAATTTAAAAAAAGAAAACGAGGAATAAAAATAAAATTTACTTATCTAATATATACAAAAAATACAATACTAAAAACAATAAATTACATGTTAAAAGTAATTCGTCTTCACATTTTAAGTATCGTTTTATTATGACTGCCAATTATTTTATTTACTTTCTCTTTAACCGGTACACATGTACTTTTTTAAGGAAAAATATTTCAAGATAAAAATTTAAAAAATATATATTGAATATTTATACTCATACAATTAGATTTGTATAAAAATAAGGGAAAAACATTTAGTATAAAATCAGAAAAAAGGTATTGCATAGTATTGCAATGGCTGACTAGAGTGTGAAATAAGACTTAAAAGATCATTATGCATTTTAAAAAAATGTGAAAACAAGTAACAACTATAAATTTAATCATTATGATAGCAGCGTGCCGATAAAAATAATTAAAAACCTAATGTAAAATGTTGTGACAGAAATCACGGATGGATTGAAAATTAGCTTAATAAAATCCATACATACTGACGCCGATTCCGATGTACATAAACTAAACATCAAATTATATATTGAATTTCATTGTTCATCCGGGCTCACTTAGCGCAAGCGGTCTTCCGCCCATGGACACCTCAGCGCTTTGAACATCAGACAAGATTTTGTTGTAGGTACATCAGAATAGGTAAATTTTCTATTTAACCTAAAAACTCTAACTAGCATACGACGACAACATTTTGGTTATATCAAAAAGTGACCGGTCTAATATACAATTTCATATAACTCATAACGATTCGTATGCAAGTTCAGATCGAGAGAGAGAGAGATATTACTAATCGTATAAATCATAATTCATTCATCTCAATAAATTTTCGTCCATATTTTTCATACCGTAATCGAATCGTTGCATTCGAATCCAGCACTCCATGTTTGGTTTGACCTACTGATACAGACCTTAACAATTAAAAATAAACAAAATCCTAAAATGTATACATATATGTACTTCATATTATCTATAACTTTAAATTTTGCCTCAATATCATATAAATGTACTTCAGCTGTACAATTTTTAACTCAAAAGAGCATATTCTTAAGTACAAATCAATTACCCTCGAATCGAATTATAGTTGGTACCTCCATCGGGTATCACCGTCTGGGTACAAACAAATTATCGCCCGTAACATCCAAAATATGTAACAATAAAAATTCTCACAGACCTTTAAGAGGTATTTGTTCAGTATTAATCTACTCTTAAATAAATAATTCGGTCTACAGAGACATGAGATTGGTGTAAATCTCAGTCAAAATATTGTGAATCGATTTAAAAATAAATAAGTTTAAATAAAACCATGCAATTTTCGATTACATCTAAAGTATATCAACACTGGGTTACAATGTGATGCAATATAACATACCAAAAATATACAAATAAAAAATTAATATCTATTAAAAAAATAAAACAAATAAAAACACTAAATTGTGTCAAAACATTCAAAAAACATTTTCAACAAAGAGAGTGGGCAAGGTAAAATTGTAACGCCTTCAACGCTTAATAATTTCTAAAAGCAATATTTTTTCCAAATTGGCCAGCGATAAAGATTTCCAACGCTTATCTCAAGTCGCAATTCAAGCGGTGTAATTTCAGAATCACAGGCATTTGCCTGTGCATTTCCACTTGACATTCAAAATAAGATTTGTATTTGCAATAATAAGTCTGGGCATTATACCTTTTTTAACATTCTATTATATTATTGACACACTAAACGCCATATTTACCAGATAAACGGCAGATACAAAACGAAAAAGCCATGTGTTCACCCAGACTTATCATTTGCGATATCCAATATGTGCTATAAAATATCTACAAATTGTGTTTTCGGTTTTAATTAACTCCACTTTTTGGGCTTTGTACTTCAGATGCGCATTTTTCTTTTTTTAATTCAACTGTATCGTCCGTCGGAGTGGCAAACACATTCTTCTTCTCTTGGCTCGTGTTTCCGCTGTTGACATTAAACTTCTTGAAATCACACGAAAACAAAGACTTTCACATTTCCCGAAGATGAGAAAACTATGAATTGGTGCGTGCATGAAACCCATTTATTTGTGTAAACCCGACGTGCATTCTATTGTGCCAATAGATTGTTTTAAAGCATCCCATATATATTTATTCCCAATAGAGATATAAAGTATTTTTTTATATAACAAAAGATAAAACAAAACACTAATAATTTTTAAAAAACTCACTTTTGATAAAGCGCCGGCTGTTTGATAACGAAAACCCATATTTTCAATTGATTGGTGTGAATATATGAATGAATATATAGAATAACGACAATGTTAAACGTTATTATTAAAAATGACTTTTTCAATACCAAAATAAAAGTTTAGAGGAATTGTATCCGACAGTAGAAAAAGACTCGTAGTTGTGTTTAAAAGTGATTTTAAATCAGTCATAAAGCGAGAGGTATCGAGTTCGCATCAGCAGTCCGGACAGTTATAATATAATTTATAATTTGTTCGGTCTCTGGAAGGGCTTGACAGTGGCCAAGCGAATGTCTTAATACTGTCGCACCAAAGGGAGAGCCTTGGTGATGTATATGCTTGCTATATTAGCATGTGCTAACGCACTAAATGGGCTGGATCTTCCGAAGTAATGCCACGGGCCCAGAAGCGTGAAATGGTAATAGTACTTGAAATAGTACTTTTACTGTGTTTCGCTGTGTGAGTGAGCGGCGTAAAATGCCACAACATAACCAATGCGCGGATTGTGGCGCGTTTGTCCATGGGCGGCGATGATCTTTTACCATGTAGGAGTCCCATCTGCACCGTTATCCGCTATACCATAAAAAATTAGAAGGGTACTGAATATATGTAGAGTAACAGCGGACAACGGTGTAGGCGGGTCTCATATATGGTATGAGAACACCGCCGCTCATGAACATCCGCGCCACAGCCCGCGCATTGGTTGTGTTGCCGGTTTTTTACGCCGCTTTAAAGGGCCTCCGATATCCTCACTCAATCTGCGAAACACAGTATAAATATCATTTCACGCTGAGTATTCTGTGAGCCCATGGTATCACTTCGGACGAGCCGGCCAATTAGTGCTTCAACATGGCTCTCCCACGGCTGATACTTTATACTCTACATTATATGCACTTATTTGCGAATGCAAGTATGGTACCACGAATTAAATTACAAAATATATTAAAAATCGATGATATGAGTTCTTATAAATTTTCAATTTAACATTTTGTCATTAGTAGTATATTTTAATATTACTTACGAGAACCTTATTCGTTACGATACAACGACAAAATTCATGAAATACAAGGCATCATAGTATACTTTCGTCTAGCCTAAATAACATACTAGAGACTGACTAACTAAATTCTCTCGACATCACCATAGTAAAATCTAAGTGTATTTTACGCTAAAAGCGAAGCAAATCGCAGGCTTCAACTAGTAAGATAAAGCCTAATCAGTCAATATTGAATTGAATTTTCTCGAACCGCAAATTGAGAACGATAAGTGATTTAACAATCCACGTGAAACGGAAACAATAAATTCTAATGTATACTACAACCAATTTAAAAAAGTATTGTTTTAATTACTCGTTCTTTCTCTTTACTTATAGTTTCTAATAGTTAAATTAATGATATCTTGTGAATTAATATGGAAATTTTATTCGTTAGGTTTAACGAAAGGGTTACTGATACCGAATGTATCGTCCTTAGCTGGTTCCACTGACCATACTTTGGCTTCAGTGATTGTCAATATTTATAATAATTTCCTACTTACGAGATAGCTGTGATGACCTAATACGTCTACACGTCTCACAGCACGTTTGAATTTCAAAGTCGAATTTTAATGGTGACTAATAACCTTTGTCTCACCCACCTACTTTATGAAAATACCCGTTATCTTTGCTATAAGGCGTAAACATGACGTAAATGGCATGAAATTATCGTAATTGTTAACTTTTTGCAATAATTAAGTTTCTCCAACTGCTACAGGATCAATAATCATTCTTAAACAAATTAAAAACACCAAGACAATTAAAGAATATTGCAAAGCATGTGACCAATTCTATTGTACATACATATTTGGTCTTTGTACGTCTAGAAACAAAATTTTTTCCAAAACGTTATATATATATATGTGTGAAAACAATAATTTTTATGGTGAAAGTATCTAATAATGTAAAACGTCGAAAAATTATAACAAATAATGTATTCCTAGTGCGTTCGTTTAATTTACGTAGAGAAATGATTTTGGCAGAGAATATAATAATCAAGTACGCAAAAATTATTGTCCGAGCGTTACAAATTCTCGGATAATGTTATTATTCCAATCGCCTTATGAAAACATTGAAATATTAACTTGTACAGAATGTGATGAAGGCCGGTTAAAAATTAAAAAATGATAAGAATATTCGTTGAACGGGAATTGCGTGTTGAAACATATTTATTAACCTATATAGTACCTATATGAGTTTTATTTTACTTTATCTCTTCTAAAACTTTCCCTATCTATCAGACTATCCATACTCGTCGGAAAAATTAATATTTTAAGACATAATCTAACAAAGATGAACGAAAATCCTTGTATTATAATATATAATATGTGTATTTCATAATAAAAAGTGACACGAGTTAAATTTATATTTGACTACGTATCTTTCTAGGTATAACGTTTCTCAAAGCACTTTCTAATCACGTGTTGCGTCAAACGAATAAAGAATATATTCAAAAGCCATGAGATGAGATGTCACGACAAGATTTACATCCGATTTAATTTAAATTGGATGATATTTATATTACTGTACAAAGAAGTACATATAAATCTATTTAAATTATGAGTAATATGTAAAGTGTGAGTAACCTATTAAAAAATGTATGTAATTATATACATTGATAGGAAGAAAATTAAAAATACGTAATTAAAAAGGTAATTTCCAAGTGATATGACTTGATAAGCTCCTAATCATTTTAATACTTGCCTTAAATGATTATCAGATAAAAATTAATTAAAATCTGCAAATTTATCAAATACATGGTACTTAGATATTGTGAAAAGTGTCCCAAAAAATGTTAATATTTATAGTCGACATAAAACTACACAAACCCAAGCAAAAACCCAGCACTACTGTAAGCACACAACAAGCAGCACAATGTAACAACAGAAATAGATAAATTCTATTTACTTACTGATTTATTTGGATAAAACAGTACTAAGTATTACTATAATGTATAAATTTATCATTTAGCTTTCAACATTATATTTTCACTTATTAAAATTCTTACTAAATAGTTGTGCTCGCTAAAATTTCAGGCAAAAAGAATCAATTATTTGCTTTCTATTTCTGTTGTATGCAATTTTTGTTGTTACATTGATTGAATCAAATCCAAAAATAAAAACTCTTACCTTAACATGCTTCTAAAATTTTCTAACTCTCTGATACTATTTGAAAGTCTTGCAAAAGCATTAAATAATGCTACAATCTCTGTTCTCTGAAGGCGTTTTTGTGATTTATGTCTCAATGGTAGCCTGCCTTGTGCTGGGTCACTCTTGCTATCCCATCTACCTGAAAAGAGAATCTTCAAAGCTGTTCCCAATCCTTGAGTTTGAAGCTTTCCCCACAACTTGCATTTGTCACATCCCACACAATCCATAATCCTAGAAATGTTCAAGAAGTGCTCTCTAAACTCAAATTTCAAAGAAGAACCTTCAGTACCACCATTAAACATTGAGGATTCATTAAAGTGATCAGGAAATGAGTAAATCACTCCTAACATATTCTCGATTGCATTTCTTGTTTCTTCGTCTTCTATAGGGTTGCTAGTAAAATAATTTTCCCTCACCAGATAAGGACCTGCCTTAGCAAGTGCTCTCAATTCCAATAAATACAAAAAATACAAATTCTTTAACCAATTTGGTCCTTCACCATATGTCTGAGATGGGTCAAAACGCCTTTGAAATTCCTCCAAGTAAGGGCCCCATTCTCCTTCAGGTGGAGCAGCAAAACCCACTTTCTTTTCTGACAATAAATACTTTGAACAAAGATGGATATTAATACTTGTATGTAATCCAGATATAGCTCTGTAAAATACTCTTTCTTCTAAACACATATTACTCAAATCTAAACTCAATACATATGGGAATGACTGATATGGATTTGTTTTTGGACGAAAGCAGTTCTCTTGATAAATACTTCTCCAAATTCTGTGAGCAGATGTACCTTTATAACCAGTATAGCGTTCTGGATTTAAAGATAGATCCACATATTCTGCATCAGCATCCTTGTCATCACATTGGCAGAAATTTTCTAAAGAGTCATCATATGCCTTCCATTTTGCTATTTCAAATTGACTAGCAACACTGATAGTCATGTTTAAGTATCCCAAATCAGGGTCATGGTCAGCATCTTGGCTACATGGTGTAGAACCATCTAGAGAATATTTGAAAACAGGAGATTCTTCTTGGTATTCTTCTTCATACCCATCAAAACCAGGCACACTTTCTTTTGAGCATGTTTTAATATGACAGTATTTCATTGCACATCTACTATCATCTGCCCAGAATGGGCATTCCTTCTTCAAATTTACTTTATAGAACCGAAAATAGTCTTTACTCACCAAGCTTTGAATTCTCGGGAAGATTTTTACATTGTTAAAATAGTCAATTGTATCTACATTACATGAGCAGTCTCCAAGTGCACCATGTAGCGATTCGAAACATGCATTCCTGTCACACGGGGGATTTTCAAAAAGTTCTGTATCGTACCCCACTGCCTGGACTATCACAACCGCAAAAATTATAAATACTATACAATTATTTATGCTCCCCATTTTAAAATTTAATTGAAATCACCACAACTATATAACGTTCAGGTGCACGAGCCATTAGCTATTTATTTAAACATTTGTTCACCAGTTAATTTAAATATAATATTGCCTTTAGTTGGCGAACGTGCCTTTCAAAACGTCCACAGGTGATTGCTGCAGACTGTAGCTTGTAATCAGTAGTAGTGTACATAATAATATCTCCTTCCTGTTTTAGTAAGATCCAATAACTTCAGACTGCATTAAACACCAATCAATTAGAGCCACACCATAATTGACTTTTTGTTCGCAACTTTTAACAATAAGAATAAAAATTTAGTGTTGTCAGTCAGCAAAATGTCATTTGTCATATTTGAATTATCAAAAGGTACTCAAGTAATAAGAAGTAAGACAGTCAAAAAATGTGTACCATGTTTCACCTGTGATGTCTAGTGTAGAAGTGGGAATTAAATTTAGTTAAATTATGTTTATAAACAATAAAACGTATCGTAAGTTTTTTAACCTACACCATATTTATTATAATTACAATCTCAAATAATTTCGAATATAACTGAAAAACTTTCTATAAAGATAAAGTAAGGAGTTTTCATAAATAAGATAAACTTTGCTGTTTGTCAACTTTTTAAGTTTGATAATAAATAATAATCAACAAAATACAAATCAGCTGTTCTAACTTCTGGTTATAGCTGCCATCTAGTTAGTTAGGCTTAAACTAGGATCACGAACTGTTTAGATTTGTAACTCCTCATTCTACAGATTGTTTGGGTACAACATTAACCTTTATATATTGTTAAATATTTTATAAAGCCGTTAGTGTTAACACTGCGAATCCTTAATTACTTTTAATCTTTATTCTTCGGCTGTCATGAACCATAGCATCATGTCTCATCGCGCTATGCCCTCCTTATTGGTTCCATTAAAAATCATACCATACATACATCTATTCCTTGATCATAAAATAATTATCATATGCATACATACCATTTTTTATCTACTATTGGGAGTATCTGTTGCTTTCAGGGTATCTATAAATATAATATAATAAAACTCGCCTTGATTTTAACGTTTTTATTAAATACAATAAAATCCACAAAAGCTGTAATTAGAAAAATGCACAAGAGAATTAGATGATTGATTTCCTCTCATTGTATTTACAATCTGTGAAACTTACGGCATACAAACTTTTGTAAACACTACACAATAAATTGGACGTACAATTATTTCCTTATGTTATATTATAATATATTAGAAAAAATACTTTTTAAGTAATTAAAGGCCTCACGGTCTTTTTTCTTAAATCGTTTGGCATTTTAAAACTGACAGTTATTAGTTATACATACTCAAATCTTTATTTGGTATACAATTATTAATAATAAGTCAAGTAAAATAATTGTAAAAACTCATTTCCTGATATAAGTAGTTTGTGTATATTTAGTTTATGGCTATCCCTACTAAAATGGATGTCTGCCTAGGTCAAGTTAGTGTCAAATTTGATGTTCAATCATAGCAATAATTAGTAAACATTTGATAATAATAATAAAGGATATGATAAGATCCTGAAAATTGAAGGAAATTTATATATTTTCGTTTATTCTATGGAAACATTACTGAAAATAGCAACTAATTGTGAGGCCTTACTTAACGTTAAAAAACAATTTAATAGTACTTCACTAAAGTAGATATAAAGAACTAAACGGGCCACTTAAAAAATAATCAAGATCTTAATCTGAACAAATAAACACGTCAGGTAGTAAATATAAAAATAAACTATACTAACATACAATTTGTGTAAATATTTTGAAATATTAATTTTTATTTTACTCAAACAGAGATTTTAAAAAAATCTGGAACAATTATATCGATATATCGAAAATATCAAACCGTTTGAGCGATTAAGCATACATTATGACACGCATACATTCAAAAATCACTTTGCTCTATATTATAATTAAATATTAACTTGATAATTATTCGGATTTACTTGCACTTGGAACAATTGTTACAAATGAAATATTCTCATAACAACTTCGCAATTGTCAAAGGTGGGTTTCGATTCGTTCAATTTTTAAATTGTACATGAAATGTATCGTCTGTAATTTTTAATTTTTGTTATTCCGTTACACTGCCAGCTTATTAGTACCTGTAATAGAAGGATAATTAGAGACATTTATAAAGAAAACGTATATAAAAAATCATTGTCACTGGTACCGATGTGATTAATCACGTAACGTAATATTGCAAACAAAAACCGACAAATATTATTTAATTATCACAAATGAGCAAAATCATGCAGAAAATCTAAATTATTTTACAAATATTACACTCACCGATAAATCCATGAAAATTGTTCATAAATGTTATTGAAACAAATATTGAATATTTATTTTTTATATTTACTTTAAAATTATGAATTGAAGAAACAGTGTCATACAAATACTTAAAATGTCAACAATTATTGGTATATAATTAAAAATGTAATTATTTGACAAAGACATTCTTTAAATCAAATCGTTAATATGTATATACTTAATCTTTATCTATCTTAAACAATCTACTGTGTTAAGTTATATAATTATTAAAAAATTACAAACACGAATACAAAATGTTAGTACAAACATGTAAAGACATACAAAAGCTAACAGTAATTCTATACCAACAGTCCTATTATAAAATTTAGATTATAATTTATTTATTTATTATTATTTAAAAAAATTAAACAAATACAAGACTTGGCTTTTTGTTTGTCAATTTCTTTCTATCCTCTGTTAATTATGTTTCTAACGAAGAAAAGAAATGAATGTTATATGAATTCAACAAAGGTATAAAATCACATCGCTTAATTTTGCAATACTTTACAAATATTAAAACCATAAACCATCAAGTTTAAAGATAAATGTGGCGTCCGTTTAAATTTATTAGGTTGAAGTTAACTTTGTAGGTTGGTTTTAAAAACAACAATATTTGAACTTTTACTTAGAACTGTTGAATTATACACATATCTGCTGTTCTAACAGAAAAAAATTAAAAAATATGAATTCCCGAGTGTATTAAAATCATAAAATATGTAAATTGGACACCACACTCATAGTAAGTTTATAGTTAAGTCTTTTTTTATACAAAACTATGAACTTAAATGACAAAAGCAAATTTAATACAGTTTACGCGCTACTATAAATCAATGAAACAGTTTCAATACTGTCATGGAGATTTTAAAGACATATTAGCCACAAATAATATTGCAACCAGCATTAAGTATTTTGTAGTATTTGTTGAGTATTAAAGCAATGTGCTACAGTAGAACTTTATCCATATTTCAGATTATTGTTAAAAGTTGTGCTGACTTAGACAAAAACTAAATTAAAATTTAAAACTCTTTAATGCTCAACTTCTACTGCATAGTTGTTAATGTTATGAGCAACAAACATTTAACTTATTGACAATTGACAGAAATCCCAACAAATTACACAGACTGAAGAAAATTGAGAGACATCATAGATAGTATAAAAAGTTACAGTCACCAGTTTGGCACATTTTTTACTCTTTGTAATATAATCAAATCCAAAATGGTCCTTTTTTTCAAGACATTCAAGTAATCTTGAGAGAAATAATTGGGATATTACCTATGTAGATAGGTCTTACCCCATAGTGAAGTGTAACAGATATTAAAGCTTCAATAACCAAAGCAGATTTAATATAACAGCAACATTAAATTAGTAATTTTCAGTAGCCTTTGACTTTAATTGATTTATTTATATACAACAATCAAAGCTTGGGTTTTCATAGACATTTGTGTTTATATTGTCTATGTGAATAAAAATATTAGAAACACAGAAAACATGATTTAGATTACAGATATTATAATATCGATATTCTCAAAAGACAGTCAAATGTAGCAAAAAAATACAATCCACACAGGTTGTGACATGGTAAAGCATTGACATGTGTTCTTTTTTATTGGATATAAATTTCACAGACAATAAGGCAAAAGCGGAAATAAGTATGGTAATAAGCATGCAACCACAACCAGCTGGTTTAAGAAAAAAAAATTAAGAACCAAATAATTGTGTAGGTACCAGTTCTAATGTATAAAATATTAGTAGCGAGACCTTCTGTCCATGTTTCTGATCGAGTTCGCTAGGCACAGCGCGAATAGAGCTCCGACCACCTGAAAATGATAATAAAAGAAAATAAGTTCTAATTATGAACGTGTTTCTCATATTTTATGTGTAAATGTAAAATAAAATGCCCTACATTTCTTTAGAAACTAAAACATATCCCAGTTGTCTGTGAGTTGATCTTCCTTGCCTAATAAAAATGAACAATGACATTTTTGAAGAGCATTATATTTATATATTATATATACATATATTCATATGATTGTTTTTAACAGTCTGACAATACCGTATACGGTTAACTTCTTACTTTATCTATCGGAGGTGGCAAATCTGTATGCTCACGCTTTATTGTAAAATGTTAAATACTACGAATTATCGCTTGAGAGGCGTATGCAATCGCATACATTGTGTTCATTTTTTTTATGGTGTCCTCCGCCCTATGGACCTAGTAGTTTTAAATCTACAGAGTGGTGGCACAAAATGCTTTAAAAACTCTTAGTTGTGGAACAACAAACATCGATTTGATACAGATGAATCATTGTAGCCTTCCTCGATGTTCAAAGTTGAAATTCAGCTGCAAGTATTAATCTAAACAGCTGCTCAAAACACTCCTTGATAAATGCGATAGAAGATGTTGAAGGAACCAACATCTCTACGCAGCGCCAGAATGAAGCTGATCGAAAAGGATTTGTAAATATATTACCTCAACACAGGCCAGACCAATAGCGACGCCAGCTATAACATTATTCCATTTCTCATATATATTTCCGACCCTGGTAGAGCAGCCCTCTGTGTAAGCATCCACTACGGTGCAAGTATCGCCGAGGCTGATCTTGGGACAACAACTCTTTGGGGCCGTCACCACGTATATATTCGACATGATGTAGTCAGACGATCCTTTACTACCGCAGCATTGAAGCTGAAATTAAATAATAATATTTAAATAACACTTCACACAGCAATAAAAAAGTCATTTTGTAGTTTTTTCATGCAGTTGAGTCATAGTAACATATTAACAAGGACCAAATTGTTAACACTAAAACCGCGTGTCAGAAATAATTCAATTTGCTTATTATTTACATATCATTTAATTATTATTAGATGTGTTTGTAGACGTATTCAATGATAAAAATACATTATCAGGTATGTGTGTACAGACATACAAAAAATATATCTATAAAGATATAACTTCAAACAGTCGTTACACAATTTTGAGGCAAGGGGTAAAACATTACGATAATTTAAAGCGATGGTAGATGGATATCACTGGTTACGTAATATCGTTTCTTTTTATAATAAAATTACGTTTATAATAAAAAAAATATAATGCTCTCTAATACTAATATAATGACTACTCCCCAGTAAATTACAGCAAATTGTTACGATGTGTTACTTTTTTTATATAGAAACGGTGGCAAGCGAGCAGGAGGCTCACCTAGGGCAAGCGATCCTCCGCCCATGGATACCCCTTGTCTTTGCAGGGCCGCGGCCTTTTAGCAGCAAATATCAATCTAAACCCTTGAGGCCTATGTCCAGCAATGGACATTTAACAGCTGAAATTATGATCAATCCAAACAGCTCCTATTTGGAGACGGAGGAAGGGTGGGAGAAAAATCTTTTAAAATTAAGTTACCTAATCGTTGTACGCTCGCTAAATCAACTACCAACTCCCCTAGGTGGGTAACTTACCTGTTGCTCGAGGTTGTTGAAGACCGAACGCGAGGCAGTGTCACTTTTAGACTTTTCAAACAAATTGTCCACCGTCTTAACGAGGGCCACTTTTAAGTTCTGCTGGTAGGCGAACATCACAACACCCAAGCCCACTTGAACGATGATGATGACCAACAGAAAAACGGCATACTGGAAATTATTAAACAATAGTTTTGTTTAAGTTTTTTAAGTATTTCATATTTTTTTGTATTGGATAATGTAAATAACCCTATCATTTGCAAAATAAAAAAAAGAAATAATAATAAATTAAATTTTGTATAGGATGACTTTAAAAAGGCAGCATATATTTGTTAATTTGAGAAATCAGAACAAAAAATCAGTCTCCGCCAGTGAGCAGCACAACAACCTGAATAAAATTTGAAAAATTCAATATAGGTAGTCGATGTGGCTATGGAATTTATAAACAATACGTAAGTAGAACGAAAGTCACTTTCGAGTTGTATGTGCTTTGTTTGAGTAACAATCAGATTCTAGCTATACGCATTGTTACCAACGCGATGTTTAAGAATTCTTCTATCAGTACATTTGTACTGGTAGAAGTTTATTTATTTGATATTTACCAAATGAAATTTAAAAAGAAAAGTATTTATACGCCGTTTCAAATTGCAGCTTATTAAATTATCTTTTCAATTATTAAATGTTACTTTCATTTAAGACATTTTGATAGAAAAAAAGTAGCCACCAATTTTTAGAAAGTTCAATAATGTATATCTACTATTAAAATCTAAAAAAATAATGACAAGAATCGGTTGAATTTGAAATTGACTACTTTTTTATTCCATAGCGAACAATGAAGCAGGTGAGTCTCCTATATCGTAAAATAACAACGTCGCCCTTGGACAACCGCGCCATATTCCGCGCATTGGTCGTGTTACCGGCTTTTTCGCCAATATTGTAACTTAGCGAAACACATTACAAGTACCGTTTCACGCTGAGTATTCGTGGTTTTTGTCAAGGACGGGTTTGACAAAAATCACGCCATTCAATCCCAAATGTAATTAGTAAAGTTGATACTGACCGTAACAACCATGCAATGGCTCTCCCGTATTGCTCCACAGCAGCCGAAAAAGGCGATCACAAACATGATCGCTCCGATCACGATGAACACCCATGGTGCGACCGTTATGTAGTTATCAATCTCGTCCTTGAAGGCAGTCCAGTGAAGCAGAACAGCCACACCGATGCCCACTACCGCTAATCCAAAGAGCTGAGGGATAAAGAAACCAAGTTAAAAATTTTGTATCGCTTACTATTTTGTGGACGTCTTACTAAAGACGAATAGCCATGTTCTTTAGATTTTGTAACGAGTTTTGTGAAACAATTTGCGTCGATTAGGTCACTTAAATCTATAAATACGAATGATGTTCCACTGAGCTCAATGTTTACTCAACGACAAACTATACTTTTAATTTAGCATTTTTTATAGTATAGCAGACAACGGAGCAGGTGGGTCTCCTATATGGTAAGAGAACACCGCCACCCATAAACAATCGCGCCACAGTCCGCGCATTGGTTGTGTTGCGTGCTTTTTTTTGCGCCACTAAAGCGGCATAAAGTACAAGTAGGGTTGTCCACGGGCAGAGGACCGCTTATCCTAGGTGAGCCTTCTGCTGGTTTATTGCCATCATTTACATAAAAAAATAGCAATAAAAAATAGAACTGAATTATTATTTTTTTTATTATATTTATTATTATTAAGAGAACTTTCTCTTTCAGCGCTTACCGAAACACGTCTATTAATTCCATGTCACATAAATAGTATTTAATCAATTATGAAACAGATAGTTTAAGAGAAACCAGACGTCAAGGAATAGGGCACGTAGGACAGTTCTAAAGTAGATTCCAGCCACTTCTAGGAAATGGGTTTTAAATGTCACATTGTAAATACATAATGCCACAACCGAATATAATAATGTTCCGTTTTTATTATTTCAAAGGAATTCCTTGTAGGCAGCGAAACTTGTTTTACTGTTTCTAGGCACCATAACTATCTGCCTAACTTTACAATGGTTAAATTATTTTATAGAAATGTGGTTTGGCTTATACAAACTTGTATAAAGCTTTTATTAGTGTAAAGAGGACAACGGAGCAGGTGTCCCATGGACAACCGCGCCACTATCCGCGCATTGGTTGTGTTGCCAGTTTTTTCGCCACCTACACGGTTTTTTAAGGGCCTCCGATATCATCACTCAGTCAGCGAAACAAAATAGTAGCACCGTTTCAAGTACAACTACCATTTGACACTGAATGTTTTGTAAGCTTGTGGAATCACTTTCGATAAGTCGGCCCAATTAGTGCGTCCGCATATGCTTCAGCATAGCTCTCCCACGGGCGCAAAAACAAGTGCTGCACCATTGCAGTCAATTTATCAGTCTACCAGTTATATTGCATGATGTTAATGGAGACATTCAAAGTATTATTATTAATTAGCACACTTATAAAAGCAGCAAAGAGACTAGAGATCATTAACATAATCAACACATTGACAATGTCTTGCTCATGCGTCATTACGCAACAGTGCACAGATGGCGGGATATTGGGGCCAAATGGGTTTATTTCATTCGAGCTTTCACTTCCAGCATCAACGTAATACCTCATATTACCTAAGAGAGGATATTATTCCGATGTACTGCTGCCGACATTAAAGTAATTTCTACACTTTTTACCCTCAATTTAAACAATAAATCCATTCGTAATCTAAAGAATTAAGCATTCAATTTAACTCCGCTTTTTCATCAACTATTTCAGAAAAATAATATATCGGATTGAAACATGGATTGAAAATTTCTCAGATTTCGTAAGTTTTTCAATGGCAATTTTTAATTAAAGTTTTTAGAAAGTTAACATTAAAATAAATTTTATTGAACTTGTTGAAATAAGAATTTTTGTTTACGACAAATAGAAACGCTATCAAAGGTCAAAAGTACAGTCAAAAGTTTGAGCATAAAACGCAATATTTTATGCTGTATATTATTCAAATTCAAGTATGTGGTTGACTGATACAGGAAGTTATACAAACCTACTCGCCGATAAGTTTAAAATTTCGCAAACCTTTACAATTGTAAAAATAAAGTTTTATATCAACTAAATTAAAATATGAAATAGTAAACTTAAACTAAATATGGAACATTGAAACTGTGTCATAATGTTTTTAATTTCCTACTTTTGTAGTATAAAAAAAATTGATTGTTAATAATCATTATAAATTATATCGCTTTTAATAACACATATTCCTGAATGTCTGAAACACCATAAATGAAACAACAGATTAAGTCATCTGTCAGTCAACTGTGACGAATGATGACTCGTATGTGTCAGAAATATAAAACCGTTTAATTATATGATGCAATTATTGCTAATTAAGTTATAAATGGTTAATTTTAATATGGTTAATGGTTAAGTTTAATATTAATAATTTCGAAATATACCAGATAACTGATGTACACCGTCTCTTATTTCACTTATGTTTTTTAGATGCAGAAAATATGCTTTAGCAAATTGATAAACTGAAGCTTTCGCCTTGAGAGCAAAATATATAAATAAATTAAAGTTTTTGGTATGAAGTCTTTAATTTCAAAATTTTACCTAATCTCCATTACCATATTAGATTCAAATAAAGCGGCGCACCGAAGTTAGTCTGTTAACTTCTGTTCTTTTTTATTCTATAGCAGACAACCGAGCATGTGGGCCTCTTTTACGATAAGGGAACACCGCCGCCCATGAACAAACGCGCCAAAGTCCGCGCATTGGTTGTGTTGTCGGCTTTTTACGGCACTTTTAAAGGCTGAGTGAGGGTCTGATATCCTCACTCAGCGGAACTCAGTACAAACACCGTTTCACGCTGAGTTTTCTGTGAACCCGTGGTATCACTTTTGACAAGCCGGCCCAATTTGTGCGTCACCATATGATTCAGCATGCTTCTCCTCAGAGGATCCAAATTTATGAACTGTTATTCTACAGGGTTAATATGATATAATTTATAAATATAAAAAACTGTTAAAGAAATAAAAAAAGATAAGAAAAGAATAAATGACTTAATGTTTTTTTTTGCCTGTCCGATCAACATGGGGTGAACGATCGTAGTAAACAAGTCGTTGCCTAGGTACCTTAGATATAAATATAGTTTGCGAAATATACCGAAACTAAAATAGTTTCTGCGCCGGCGCATCGACGCTTTGAAGACAAGTTGTAGAAATATCTTTTCAGTTCACTGTTCTAAATTGTACTATCACAAATGCGGATCTTGTTTTTTATAGTATAGCGGACAACGGAGCAGGTGGGTCTCCTATATGATAATAAAATACCACCGCCCATGGACAACCGCGCCGCAATCCGAGCATTGGTTATGTTGCCGGCTAAGCCACTTAAGCGGCATTTTTTAAGGACCTACGATATCTTCGATCACTCAGCGAACACACAGTACAAGTACCGTTTCACGTTGAGTATTCTGTGAGCCATTTAGTGCATCCGGATATGCTTCAGAATGGCTCTCTAACGGGTGTTACAGTATTAAGACACTCGCCCTGTTACTGTCAAGCACTTCCAGAGAAATTATAATTTATAATTGTCCATACCGGGATTCGAACTCGATACCTCTCGCTTCGTGGTAGACCTATCAAAACCACTTAGCTACGAGGCTCTCAAAAATGTTTCTACTTTAATATTATAAACTGAATCAAATCTATTAGAACAGTATAATATTTTAAGGTTACTTTTCCATTCCTCTGCTTTTTCAGACAGTTTTTTTATAATAATAGTTTAGTCATGGTTTACTAAGCATGTCGAGGCAACGTCACCAATTCGTTGTAGTTTTCCGCACAGGATAGGATCATATGCTTTATTTAGTCATCGTGTTCTCTTTAATCGGACTTGGAAAAACCGCGTAAAAACATGGTACATAGCCTAAAATGGCACAGAAAAATATATCAAGTATGTGAACTAAAAGAAATCTATTCAAAGCGCACTTATACATATAACTGGTTATTTGCCACCGATAGTATAAAAAAAAATATTTTTAAAACGTCCCGGAACCAGTGTCACTAATGTAGTGGATAAAATCCTTAATAGGGGTGAAGAATAAAGAAAATACTACAATGGAGCAGTATTTTCCAGTTTCTATTGAAACATCACACGTCTTAGTAACTAGAGACTAGACGTCTAGACGAAGTTAAGACTTCCAAGTCATGTCATTAATAAATGCATTATAAATAAGATATTTATAAATAAACTCTAGAATATCCAACCATCTAAAGCTCACAACGATTTAGGTGCATAAATTAAGAAAGATTATTAATTAAGTTTTCATTGTTCGTCTGATATTTAATACGTGTTACAATAAAGATACAAATTAAACTCAGGAGAAAACTGTACTGTACTGAACACCAGTAGTATTATTGCTTAAAAACAAAATTATGATAAACAAAGACACAGCAGGCGTATATATGAAA
>DWCF01001345.1:0-31530 GCA_018230265.1 Delias oraia | reverse complement strand
GTATTATCGAACAGGCCCGCCGCAAACGCGCTTCTTCTATTGCACCTTCTATATTCGCCGCTGTCGCCCAGCCTGTCGCCCATATATTTCTAGTGCAGTTATGAGCAATATGCTTTTTTTTTAAATGACTAATGCTGTTGGCATATGGCCTTTACAGCTTCTCGCGGACTTTGGGGCGAGCCATATATTGCCATACAAATATTTATACAAGAATTGGGTTAAAGTCTAACTATCACTGTATATAATAATATCTTTATCATCAATAAAACATAGTATTTTTAATGGGTATATAGTGCTAACATGTTTTGAAACATTATTACTTTGCATGTAAATCAATGTTTTAAGTCCGAATTAATTTGTTAGTGTTAAGTTAATATTTTATTATTAATAATTGTTATTCAACCAATCATATACTCTTAAATAATCAGAGGTTTCATAACTACGGAGGTATATATTTTTATCCGAATATTGTTAGCTGACATAAGTTTGAAGAATGGGAGATTTTGTTTTGAAAATGTGATAATTTATTCATCTATTTGTCGTCACTACAACCTTTACAGAAAGGCCTATGTTTTAGTTGGTCGTAAGTATGGGAGATTTTTAATTGAAACTTCATTTGTTTTAGCTTGTGACTGTATGTGCCCAGCGGAATGTATTGCGACGGATCCCTGCGCCTGCACGTTCCCTAAAGCGGAATGCCGTAGCTAGCCGTAATTTTTAATGAATTCGGGTTCTAAATTCAAATGTGATTCAAGCAAGATGGCGGCGAGAGTTTTGAAATCTCTTACGTAGTTTTTATAGTTTTGTTGCTTTTGTTTTGGATTGTAAATTATTTCTATTTATTGTTTAGTAAGATCTATTGTAATGTAGATATTTTATACTGTTTGATTATAGTTTTGAGGTTTTACAAGGCTTTTAATGAAACACGAAATAATGTTTCAAGTTATAATTTACAAAACTTAAGACTATCCCTCTAGTCGTATACTTAACTACAATGAAATACTTAATTTCGATGGGATCTTATTCTTATGAAATTAATTTGAAAATATCGGCACGTTTTGCTTGCTAATAATTTGAAGAAATGTAAATTCGGTATGAAATTAACACTTACAAAAATACCGAAAATTTTCAGATGATATTGCTTTGAACCGCACACAGATATATAACTTTAATATTGTCACTGAATGTCCAATATATTCCAAGTGAAATTTTTACTGTAGTAGATTCATATAGTAGACTAAATTAAATTAAAAGAAACCTCAATTAGAAAGTTTATTTAAGCCGCTGCAATACAGTGGTGTTCAAGAGTTTGGCCGCTGCTAGCGTCGTGGCGCGCTCGGTCAGCTCCAAGCTGGGGAATGTCGTGAGAAGAATGAACGGCTGGAGCTGATAAACCGGCTCGGCTCTCGACACGTATTGGTACAGGTCCTCGACTGTGTGCGAATGGTTGAAACGGCCCGTCAGGCGGCTGCCATCTGCCAGGCGAAACTGTGGGCCAACGGAAATACAATGTTATATTCATTTTAGATACAATTATAAATTATAATTTAATTTATAATTTATTCGGTCTCTGGACGGGCTTGTCAATGGTTGCTGTTGTCATATATACGCGGCATCTCCAACTGAGCGTTAGATAACTGGGGTGAAGTTTTATTTTCGTTACGAAATTTCACAATTCGTCCGCCGCGCTACAAACCCTGCATTAAAATCTATTCTATGGCGTTATTATGTGGCGATGAGTGTCACACACCTGTACTGTGGTGACGGGATTGCTCTCCACAACCCCGACCGCCTGCTGAGCGGCGCGTTGGTTCGCGTCCCTGTCCTCGGCTTGAGCTGCGACGGGAATTGTGGCGCCGACTGTCGCTGGAGTTGGACTAGAATTGAAAACATTTAAAATCATTTAGTTAAAGATTTCACAATAACCTGATAATTGTTGTGATTTATATACAACAGTTGTTTACTTCCCAAAAAGAAATTACTTAAAACTAAGGTTACGACGTTTCCAAATTAATTAATAAATTAGATAATAAATTAGAAGAGTAACAAAAAATAACTAAAATTACAATGATCGAGTAATAAGTTGGTTTTCCATTTTATTATATTTTTATTTTACCTTCCTAGCATGTGTCCTGTTCCAGTGAAAGCTTGAGTCTTGGACACAGCCCGAGGACATTCATCATGACGCCGATCTTCCAGACTCACACGCACTTCGCCACCGCCCGACAGCTCTGGAGGAATTTCTCTAAAAGTGAAAGTTATTGAAATTATATAGCGATCACAAGAGCCATGCCTAAATCATCATCATAATTTCAGGCGTATGACGTCCACTGCTGGACATAGGTCTCGTATTCTGACCACCAGGTATACATGCATCCAATACATACATCCAGCGTCTTCCGGCGACCTTTATAGGGTCGTCCAACTTATGGGTGGACGTCCTACGTTGCGCTCGCTGGTCCGTGGTCTCCACTCTAACACTTTTCGGCCCCATGGGCCATCTGCTCCACGTGCAGTGTGCCTGCCCATTGCCACTTTAGCTTGCTAATTCTGCCTAATTATAGTTAGCTCTATATAAATACGCCTAAGTAAGAGTCGTAAATGTTTTATACATAGCATTTAATTAATATCGAGTTCTGAGTCTGAATTGGTGGAGTTTATACATAAAATTGGGAATTTAAATTAAATTTGCAACTCTTTTTCTATATTTTTTAATTTGTGGACGAAGGAGCATGTAGGTCTTAGGTATGGTAAGAGAACACCACTGCCCATGGACAGCCGCGCCACAATCCGCGCTTTGGTTGTGTTGCCGGCTTTTTACACCGCTTAAGCAGCATTTTTTAAGGGCCCCCGTTATCCCCACTCACTCAGTTAAACATAGTGGAAATACCGTTTCAAATACAACTACCTTTTCACGCTAAGTATTTTGTGAGCCCGTGCTATCACTTGGACGAGCCGGCCGAATTAGTGCGTTAGGATATATTCAGCATGGCTCTCCCACGGGTATTTTACGGAGAATCCCTCGAGTGTATTGCATGTCATTTTTTGTTTAAATATTTATTTCTATCGTTAATACGACTTTAGAGACATTCCCATACTTTGGGAAACATGTTTGTAACTTTTGGGGTAAAAACGCATCAGTTATGCGAAGACAAAAATTTAAACTTGTATAGACAAGATTTCATGATGAAAAAGGCTTGTTATAAAATAAAGCAACCCACGCGGGAAAAAATATATCAAAAACAGCAGAAACACTATACAATTTCGCTTACCTAAGTGTTAAGGCTACTGAGCCAGTAAAAAAACGTATTTAATGTAGTATTTTAAAGGCGACAACGGAGTGCAGTCTTAAATACACTCAGAAACTAACCCTCTACGAATACAGCTGAGGAATTCAGCGTTAGCTGGATCGGAAAACTGTCTCAGCGGCCCTTCGTCAACGGTGAATCCTTCGCGGTAGAGTCTGAGATGGACGGAGCGGGTTTGATTCTGGAAATATTAAATAAACATTTTAAAAAAGATACTCGGTATGTGAAAAAAGTCCAAATTTATGACGCAATCAGTTTTTTAGTATTTAAACATTGAAAGATCTTTTTTTTTAGAGCTTATATATACAACGGAGCAGGTGAGTCTCTTATATGGTAAGAGAACACTGCCCCATGAACAACCACGCCACAGTCCGCGCATGGTTGTGTTGCCGGCTTTTTACGCCACTTAAGCGGCATTTTAAGGGCCTCTGATATGCTCATTTACTCTGCGAAACATAGTACAAATATCGTTTCACGCTGAGTGTTCTGTGAGCCCGTGGTATCACTTCGGACGAGCCGGCCCAATTAGTGCATCAGCATATGCTTCAGCATGGCTGTCCCACGGGTGCTAATATATTAACGATTCCAAAGTGCTTGTAATAAGCCCAATTAAAGACAATTTTGTATTTGTATCTATTTGAACGTTAATTTTTCAAAATATTCGAAAAAAAAACATATCTCTGTCAACTCACTAGCGCCAAGCAAGGGCTGGGTGTGTCCATGGGCGGAGGACCACTTATCCTAAGTGAGCCTTGTGTGGATCCTTATATATATATATATATAAAACTTACTGCTTGTGCTGTATTAGCAGGCGTCACGGGTTCATGGTCGTCGGCTGTTTGACCTGTTATATCAAATAGAAATTATTTAAAATAATACATAACTGTTATATTATATGCGAAGGGGTAACGACTGAAATGCCTGAAGACTGTCAACGTCTGCCTTTTATTTGCATTTTGCTAATACTTATGCTATCTCTCTATTACTATGCCTATGTCCATAACAATAACTTGTTAGTTGCTTTAAATTTAATATATATCATCATATAATACTAATCCTAAACTGACACTTGGTTATAAGTGTTCTATATATTTTCTTACAAATATAAAATTTTAATAAATTTAGATTTGTGATGTTATTGCGAGCAACTGAGCGGGCGGGTATCTAATGTGGTAAGAGAAAACCGCCGCTCAACTATGCCACAAACCGCGCGTTGGTTGTGTTGCCGGCTTTGTAGACTGCTTAAGCGGTGTAATTGTTTTTTAATTCCTATATTACATTAAACAAATGGTGATTACAATATATAAGTAAAAGTAGCAGATATACAAAGGCCGAGTTTGCAATTTTCACATAAAAATAACATTTAATACTATATTAGAATATTTTTTAAATATATGATTACAGGATCGGTGGACAGCCATTAAAAAAACCGAAAAAGACAAAAGTCAGTGATGTAATAAAACCTAAAAAAACCTAAAGTGGAACTGGACTGGACATACAATGAGAACTAAGATAAAAAAACAGACAAAATATTCAGCGTGAAATGGTACTTTTACTGTGTTTCCCTGAGTGAGTGAGGATATCGGAGGCCCTTAAAAATGCCGCTTAAGTGTCGTAAAAAGCCGGTAACACCACCATTGCACGGAGTGTGGCGCGGTTGTCCATGGCACGGTGTTCTCTTACCAAATAGGAGACCAACCTGCTCCGTTGTCCGCTATACTATAAGAAAATGACTATGTAAACTAAGTAAACTAAGTAAAATAACTATGTAAACTAAGTATAATACTGTATTTAAGTTTAGAGGAGAATAGAATAGGTATCCAAGGAATGGAGAAAAGTTGGGACGATGATTTACCAATAGATGGGAAGAGATCAGCAAGAGATAGAGATAAATGAAAAATACTGTGGCGTACGTCGATAGACTACCTGACCAAATGAATGGTGGATAAAAAATTTTTTTATTTATAATAAATATTTTATATTATTTACTTTAAAGTTTAAAAAAATGTATATTTTAGTGTTTTGTTAGTGGTTAACTGCAAAATGGTCAGCCAATAAAGGTCTTTATTATTACTATTATATATTTAAATCCCGATGGATTTCTTACCCAATCTGTATCCAACGCCAGCGAACACACCACCGCGTCCACGGCTTGTTGAGGAAGGCTCATCTTCAAACACAACCGCACCTCGCCTTAACAAATCACAAAATAAGTTTCTTGCACTGCCAAAATACATCAAGTTATGCACTTGCATATGACATACAAGAAAGAAAACTTAATATTTGAAATACAGTGGTATCTCGATATCTCGAACGTCAAGGGAAATTCTAAAAAATCCGAGTTAATGAGTTCTCCAATAAAAATTTTTTTTAACATATATAGGATTTATTTGCTAAAACTTTCGACTTATAAAGGTTTGCGGTTTGTAAGAATATTTTTCGACTTGTGAAGTTAAAGTTAAACAACAATTCGACTTAGATTTAAGGTACACATTTAATTATATAAATTTTAATGCACTAGAAAAAACTAAATGAATCTCGGCCTTGGGTGAGAGACGATCACTTCAACACCAAGACAACACAATATTTTATTAACTTCGACTTACGGAGTCTCGTTATTGAAATTCGGGTTACAGATAATAAACATTTTGTTCGAGTTACAAAGTCTAAATAATTGGAGATACCGCGTATTTAGACCTTCAATGGATGGGAATTTTTTTTTTTTGACTTAATGAGGATTTCGACTAAACGAGGTTAAGCGTTGTTAAAATTGCACTGTATATTTGTTCCAATAAATCGTATATTTCATTAATCATCTCTGTAATATAACTAGTGAACCTGGCAGATGTCTTCCTGCCAGATATGCAACCTAATAGGTCCAATTATAAACCCTTAGCAATTCATGTGTCATCTGAAATACAGATTGTTCTATTCGGATAAAAAGATGCCTTTCCTCTATAGAAATAGACTTGTCTCTTACAATGAAGATATTAAGGAAACCAACCTAATGTTTAGAAAATCAATACAACTCTAGTATGTAAAATAGATATTTGAAATTGGAAAAATGTAGTGATTCATACTCCCGAACACTCTTGAACATTTCTGTCACTATATCCTTCCTTCCTTTACCAGGGCCCAGAATCTGTTGACCAGAACGCTCTGAACCTCCAGCGTAAAATGCTTGTCCTTAAAGAAAACATTAAAAAATATAACTTCAGTACTTTAAAAAAAAAAATATTTGTTATAGTCAAATTCAGGGCCAAAATACTTTTAGATATTCTAAAAGCTGACCTTCATCAGGACTCAGTCTAAATATTTCATTTCTTAAATCATCATTTTCCCTTTTCAAGTTGTCTATTTCTTCTGTCAATTTTATAATTTCTTTTTTTAATTCATCTTCTATATTAGGCACTTTTTCTTTATTAGGGCAAGATGTATCATGGCAAAATAGATTTTGCACTATTGCTTCAATTTTGGGATACCAGCCAGTATGCAACACTAATGAATTTATTTCTTTTTGAGAAAAATTCTAATTAACTACAATATTACATATTATTAATCACTATGATTGTGTTAATATATGTATTTGAAAGTTTATGTATGCATAAACTTTCAAAAATACTGTACACAACATATCGATAAAAATATTTGTAATTAGATATTTTTAAAAATAAGCAAACCTTCTTCTTCATCATCACTAGAACTATCTGCCTGCAATGATTCTAATGTAGCAAACTTGGTATTAGACTTTTTCTTCTTATCCTTTTTCTGCTTCTGTGGAGATCCAGGTGGAGAATCCATATCACTCTCTGACATAGGCTGTGGTGATGCTACCACTGGTGCAGGGTTTGTAGATTCTTCTATATTACCACCATGTTCATAGAAACTTGATAGGGCTACCTGGAAATTTGGATGTTTTTAACAAAAACAATCTACATATTTGATAATTCCATTAATTGGAACGTTTAAAAACGTTGTTTTTTATTTAAAATTAAATAGATATGGCATTGGTTGTATTTTATTAAAATTATAGGTACCTCTAGCTGCCAGTTAGATGATTCCAAAAAAAATTTACTACGATTTTCATCAGCTCCTGTTACATCGCAGAATTGACGCAAAGTTTCTTCTTGATTAGCCATATCGTGTGAAGAGAATTACAAATAAATAGGAAACTTAATTTGAGATGTATAATCAAAGTTTTCAAACAATCTGTAACTTAAAACTATAAAATTAGAAAAATATAACTCCTAACAGAAAACTATCGAATCAACGCAAGTCATTCTAGGCACCGGTCATTGACAAATTTATTTTATTTTGGTTATGCTTGACGACTGACGTTTGATAAATACACAGATTAGTTTGCATCACATTAACCACAAGTGAATTTCTAAAGAAGGGGACTAATGCCAATAATCGTAATTTTAATTATTAACACTAGAGTAACTTTTATTAGATTTTGATTACAGTGTGAAAGTATAATTACAATTAGCTGTATTTGATTCCAATTAAAGGATATTGCTATATTTACGATTGAGTAACAGAATTAAAGCTTGACCTTTTAATTTGTAATTAAAATTTTTCCATTTTGTACCAGTTGTATAAAGCGTCCTTTTTTGAATGTACTAATTTGTTATATATACAAAGAAATAAGAAATGAAAACGAAATAGTAATGATATGTTGTGGATTCGGTGCCGTGGTCTGTGTAGGTTGTGATAAGTAGCCGCCATTTGTGGCGGCTCGAATTTCAAAATTCGAGATTTATATATTAATATATTATAATTTATAAATTATATATTCTGTGCCTGTGATATGTATTTAAGGACCTGTGAGAGTGTCCGGATGATTTTTATATTTGAAAAGTCAGGATCTTGGCTCTAACGTAAAAAAAACAGAGATAAAATACAATTACAGGTTTCGTCCGTAAACCTAACAAGCCGGCACCGTACGCGCTGTTGCCACGGCCCAACCAGCCTTTGTCTTTATTTGGTCATTGTTTATGAAGTTGTATCACTATTGTCTCGTATATTTTATGCCGCCCACAGCGTCGTAGGCATGAAAAAGCTACATAGTAATGCTGGCCAGCCCTCCTGCGTTGCGCCCACAGCGGATCAGATAATGGCCTGCCTTGTAAACAACCAGAGGCCTTCCATATCCACGGTCCCTCGAGGCCTGTGACACAACTCTATGTAATGTTATGTTGTCAAAAATTAATTTCATTTATGGTGTGTTCCAGTAAATTAAGTGTTATGGAATTTTTTTTAACAATTTCAAAGTACTACAAAATTAAATAACATTTGTTCAATATTTATCTGAAGGTCATCTAATTAATTCTATGCACATATTTTTTTGTTAAATCCTATCAGCTGTTCGACCTACTAAAATACAATTGTCAGTTGGCTTTAATTCTACTTGATCTGTGCTTTACAAATGTAATTGGCAGAGAAGTATAATTGATTTAAGAATTAATGAATTTTAAGTTTATGCGGCTATTATTATTTATAGTGTCAATAATCAATAATATTATTAATATTTAATAGGCATTAGAAAACTCAAGCAGATAGTGGCAATATTTTAATGAATTTTTCTAAATGAAGAGCCATCGCAAGTCGTCAGTAGGCACCATGAGGAAATATTACCAATTAATACTCATAATTGTCTGTTTTTTGAGTATCGTGACGCTTCTCATGTACAGACATGAATACTATAAGCTACGTTATGTTCTTGAAGTACTAAACATTTTTGGAAAACCTGGACTTTCGGAGATTGAATTCTGCGGTCCCGGCTTTAACGCAACAATGTTATCAGAGATTTTGAGAAATTCTTCAATGGAAGTGAAAGAAACTCCGCCACTATTCCAGGAAATTAATGAAGACTTCTATTCGTATTCATCGTTTCTTCGTTCATACCAAAAATACGAACAGCTATCACCAAAATATACGCACGTCATAAATACTATCGTTATTGGTATAGCGCATATTACTCCAAACTTTCGATGCTACATTTGGCATGAAAATGATTCCAAACCAAAATCTGGAAGATTTAGTTACAAAATATCATCTGAACCCATTAATAACTTCAAACTCTATGTGTTTGAATGTTCTATGAACAAGAACTTTGGTAAACCAAATGGAGTGAGTTTTTTCTTAAATGATTATAATGTTAATCCATTACATGCTCCAATCAATAGATTGATTCAAGTTAATACAAAGAGAAAGGTTCGCCAACGAAGTAATATAAGATTTGTGAATACAGTCATTCCAGCCATTTGTGTTATTCCTAACCAGATACCTATGGTATCGCGAGATGCTTTCATTGAATTTCTAGTATACCATCACTTAGTTGGTGTAGATTATTTCACAATTTATGATAGCATGATCTCTGAAGATGTTATTAGACGTCTTAATTTATTCCCTGCTGACATAACACAGTGGAATATCCAATTCTATCCCTTAAACTATCCTTTTATATTTTCAAAATCATATGAAATTGTGAGAAGTGCAATTGAGTTGGATTGTATTTTCCGCCATTATCAATTGGATAAGGAGGAAGCAAATAAAGTCAGTCATGTTAGTGTATTAGCTTGGGATGAATTTCTTGTACCCAGAGTTCATAACTCAATAGAAGCACTATTAAGAGATTACGATCCTATGCTGACATTAAGGACAACGATGGTTAATAGTTTGATATTTTGTTTGAACCAAAATGATGACGACAATGCAGATGTTGGATACCCTGACATAATGAAGAAAACTCATTATTACTCAATACCACAACAAAAACTACCTATAGCAATACGTAACTTGGATACAATGATATCTTTTGATGATATATTCAATTTAACATCAAATGTTAAAACTATATCTTTAGATATGTTGGGGTTACACAAGTATAAAACTTGTGGTGATCCAAAAAAATTTAACTTTGAAGGTTATAATGATACAGAAATGCAGTTGTTCCAGCATAAATTTGAAGGTGCTATGTTAAAGTTTGGTGACAGAATCATCAGTGATAAGATATATCGATTATACAGGTCCGGACAGATATGGGAAAAAAATTATCATGATAAAGTTAGAGATATGCTGTGATGAGTATAGATTTATGAACCTGGAATTTAAGATTTGAAAAATACATTAGACAATACTCAATAACTTCAGATTAATCTTGGTAGTGGATTCTCAATTGTGGCCTATATGATATAAAATATGTTTATATTGTTTGACTGGATTGATCCAGTCGCGGGAAAATTAAATATATAATATAACTAGAAATATTACTATAATATAACCACATGGAAGGATTAGGTTTGTTATGAATATATGCTAACAGTTATTAGCAGCATAGCTACACATTTTCCATTATGAATAGTTTTAAACTTGTATTTAATTTAATCAGTAAATCTTTACTAAGTAAAAGACCAATATGATACAAATTTAAGATTGAATAATCTATAATTCTAGTGTTTCACTGTTAACTAATTCGTGTAATTGTGTTTAGGAATTGGCAATGTCATTGGAGTTTTAATTTAATAGAATGTGCCTTTTGAAAATGGGTATTAGTTATAAACTATTATATAGCTTGATATATAAGACTGCTATTAATATAATCAGCTTGTATTTTATTGTGACATTTATTTAGTAAAAATTGTGATAATTCAATAGTAAGGCTGATATTCATAGTCGCAATTTTAACACGGATTTTTGTTCATGTTTCATGATTAAATAATAATAATTTTTCAAATTAATTTGACATGCAAGTGAAATTGAAGTAATATTTAAGCCCAATTTGATTTGAATCCAAAAAATGTATGCATATATGATGAATATTGAATTGTTAAACCAGAAAAGTTTAAGTCTATTTTTAAGCAGCCTCTTTGATATTTACAGAAATGTAATTAGATCAAATGATTTTCATAAATTATAAATTCCATTAAGATAATATCTTAATTATTCCATCCACATAGGCTCTCATTAAAAATACATATAAAGGTATAACGTCACCTAATAACACCAATAAATATATGCATTTATATTTTGAATTGCTGTTGAGGTCGAAATTATACTTATCAGAGCGATTTGTGATTATGAAACTTACAATTTAAGTAAGGTCATATTTATTTCAGTGGTAATTTGATTAAAAAATAATAATTTTTCCGAAAAACCTACAGGATGCGTTCAAGTATTACGTAAGCCAATTGTTGAAGCTTATTGTCCCTGCCTCCAAGTAAGGCGCCGTGACATTTTTTGCTGTAGATATCTCACTCACTCTTAAGTTACACCCAAGTAAATATTTTTCTTTTTTTTAAAACAATTAAGTTTATATTTCCAACTCTTTAGTAAAAAGAAGAAATTATATAGTCAACCCGTTGTAATAGAACCCTGTAACGTTTTAAGAGACTCATCCTAAATTGCGTTACGTAATACGTGTACGCTTCCATACTATCTCCATGCGGAGAATACAGATAGGAGTCTCAATATAATGTGGTTTTTGTATTTCACATATGGTAGTTATTAGAGCACATTTATTATATATAGTCCTGTAGTGCTTTTGCTGAAATTTTGTTATATCTTGTAGCTATTATAATACATTGTTTTATATATGTTTTTTCATCAGATTTACCCCGAAAACTTCAGAAATAAACTACGGTGATTTTTTTTAATTCTATAGCCGACAACGGAGCAGGTGGGTTTCCTATATGGTAAGAGAACACCGCCGTCCATCACCAACCGCGCCACAGTCCGCGCTTTTGTTGTGTTGCCGGCTTTTTACGCCGTTTAAGCGGCATCGATATCCTCACTCTGCGAAACAGTACAAGTATCGTTTCACGCTGATTATCACTTCGGACGAGTCGGCCAAATAAATGCGTCGGCATATCCTTCAGCATGGCTCTCTCGCGGGAGAAAACTAATTGTACTAATTTCCGTTATACGTAACATACCTAAGTGATTTTATTTTAATGAAAATAGGAGGCACGCGAGCAGGAGGCTTAACTGTGTTCCGCCCGTCGACATCTCCAGTCCCTGAAGGCGGCTAGTGCGTTGCCATTCTTTTGGAGATCCCAAGTCTTATTACTTTGCAAATACATCTGCAGGCAGCTGGATTCCACAGATGGTGCGGCACAAAATTCCTTAAAACGCTGAGTTGTAGAACGACAAATATTGAGGTGATACGGATAAAACTATTTTACCTCGGTATGTCCATCCAACTGAACAATTTATTTATGACCACGGAAGTGGTTAACAAGGAGAAAAAATTGAATAGTAAAAATACGCCAAAGGGTTGTGACTGCCACACAACTTGTAAATGATACATGGATGACTCGGATACAGATAGCTAGGACGTGTTATCACAACACTAGAAGTGCAAGCGAGAGTTCCGTTAAAAAAAATTGGAAGCCAATGTAACCTGTTTGGTATTTTGTTCTTTGAAATTGTATTTAGTAATAATACTAAATACATATAATTTAATCTACGTTACCTGCTCCTTAAAATAAAAATTCATAAATAATTCTAAGTAAAAGTTTATTTCATCTATACTAAACGTACATGGGCATCCCCAGACAGATCAAACACATTTTGGATAGTGATAAAAAGAAACATTTCATACAAACATTATAATATCATTAAATACTAAACGAAAGCGTGAGCAGTTTTGAGCAACACATGACAGTATTGTAGTTGCCATAGATAAAAATAAATTTTGGAGGGAATAAAGTAGAATGAAAACCATTAATTAAAGCTTACATATACATTACATATTGCCAGAAAACTTATTCACTAAGTAATGTCTCACTTAAATTCACCAAGTTGAATTTATTATAATTACGCTTCATTAACAGACGTAACAATTATTCTATAACTCATGACGAAAAATACTGTGATACTCGTGAAGAAAATTATTTGACTATTTACCTAATATTATTTAAAACTAAATACTTAAATTAAAACATGATACGTGATTACACAATGCGTATTGAGAACGCCATTTTGTACTGTATTTCACGTCTAAATGATAATATATATCACAAACGCTATTTAAATTATTATATTGGTCATAATATATTGCTTTCTCCGTTCGATGAGAATTTAGTTTTAATAGAATGGGAGATTTGTCAATGTAAAATAATTATAACTTTGATATATAACTATTATTCGAAAAATATATCTTACACTTAAAACGTATTACTACAATTTAAAACAATAAATGCAGAATATGCTAAATTATATTGCCATATTAGAATTGCTTTAAATATTATTATTTTTTGTCAAAATATTTCTTCATATATATATTCCAATATTAATCGGAAAATTTAAATGTTATTTATTGTCATGTAAACATTAATTCTTTTATTATACTATCGATCACAAATTAATCAAGGACATGTGATGACCTCACCGACACCATCTTGTTACACATAATACAAAAATAAAATGCATAGACAAGAAAATGATAGATATTCAACTATAATTTCTAAAAGCGGCATTTTAGCAACAGATTATATTTGACTAAAACCTAGAGCAGCGATTCCAAACTTTTTTCCGCCATGGATCCCTAGGAAATCAAGCACAGTTTTCACGGACCACCTTAATAAAATAAACGGCAAATAAATCAGATTAGGAATTCATTTTAAGTAGTACAGATATAAAATACGTATTTATAACTATTTCTTATGAAAAAAAATGTGAAGCTAAATGAAGTAAATATGCGTACCGATTACGATACTTATTAGCATTTATGAATGGTCCAGAGATGATACCGCGGAGCCCTATACATATAGTCGCAAAACGCCAGAGGTCCGCGGACCACAAGTTGGGAAACAATTACCTAGAGTATTCACTTAATGTTATGCGTTTAACGAAATAAAAAGCCATAAATAATTTTAATACTAGAAAATAATTTCTTAAACGTTTTAAAGAATAATGCTACCACTTTATTGCGTTAAAATAGTTATCTAGGTGATTATTATTTAAAATATATCTAATATTCAAACTTCAACATTCATATATACAGAGAGAGTCAATAGTTTTAAAATATCACCTCATCAAAAGACTAAAGTACAAAGGATTACAGTAAATGCACGAAAAATAGTTACATAGTCTTGTAACGATTCATATACTAACAGAGCTTGCCTTGTGTGCATATAACTGTGGAAATAAACTCGACTATTCATTTGCAAGGAAACAGAAATTTCAGTGTCAAAAATGAAGCAAAAACTTATTAGAAATATACTCGATTGAGTTTTAGTCACAGAAGAGAGGGAATGAGACTCGTAGCTGAGTGATCTTTTAAGTTTGACAAAATACGCACTTTAATTGTGTTGCCGGCTTTTCACGCCGCTTAAGCAGCAAAATTTAAAGAGCCTTTGATAACCTCACTCAGAGAAATACAGTAAAGTACCGTTTCACGTTAGATATTCTGTGAGCTCCTGCAGACGAGCCGACCCAATTTGTGCGTCAGCATAAACTTCAGCATAGCCGTCCCACGATAGAAATTATAAATATATAAAATTTAATATGAATACAGTTAAATGCACACAGAGCTTAATAAATGCGTAAGACTAGCAATTGTTTGTCCATACAATTTCGTGTCAGGTACCTGGTCCGCCATTAGTCCGGTCAGTTTACGGTTTCGGGCCATTGCCAATATTAATAAGAAATATTAAACGTCAATAACACTTTATCCTATAACAATATTTACAGTTAGACAAGATAATACTTAAATACGCAATATCAGCTAATACTAAACCAATTTATTCATAACAATTCAATACGCCCACAGTGAGCCTGCATATGACCTTCAAATGTATTCGTACAGAAAAATGTTAATTATATTAATATTGAGATATATTTAAGTATATATAACAATTTCAAAAGTTAACAAATGTTCTGAACAATAATTGTATTTTTTACTTCAATTTTATTATGCATTTTGACGAGTTTAGGAATTTTTAATCTTATACATTTTTCACGGGGCCTATCCACGAAAGCTTTCTTTATTGTAGTATACATTTTTATATGAGTTCTTACAGTTAGTCATAAGTGTATGACACCTTTCAATATTTCAAAAATCTAAATCTGTAAGTAATAATATTCATAAAATACAAAACATATTTTCGCCGACGGTGATGATTTGATATTTATTACTATCACAGAAACGATGATAAATATAGATCTGTGTAAATAATATAAGAATAAAGGTTTCGATAAACATTTGATTTGTATTTTCAAAATAAACATTCTTAACCGGTGTCTGAACTACTCTTCAGATATACATTGAACTGCTATATAAATACTATTTCTCTTGATAATATCTTATTTTGTCTATGAAATGTGAGATTATTTTAAACAGGAAAATTCAAAGAGTAGTGTTCTGTGAAATATAAATTGGTTTGTCAAATGAATATAGTAGTATAGAATTTAGCTTATATTTAATCTATTACAAATTTGACGTATACACTCATTACGCCGTGTTGTCTATGCCAAAATTTATTAACAACTGTGTATTTACATAATTTTAACAATTCCATCAACTCTGTTAATTCACAGTACTAAAGTTTCTAAGAAGGCTCAATGTTAATACTACATGAAGAAAATACATATAAATATACTTAGTTACTAGTTTAAAATCAACTGTATGTTATTCTATCAGAAATGTAATTAAAATAAAATTCTAAATAAATGTATAAATATAGAAACAAAATATATGTATTCAAAAATTCTGTTTCTCGATTTGGAATATTTTTACCAAGCACTTAAAAAAATAATACTAAATTGAAATTTTTCCTTTGATATTCAAACTATTGAATATCAACATTCCATTTTAACATAGCAAAATTATAAGACAGTAAAATACCTACCGAACATATAATAAAATAAGAGAGATCAAAGAAGGAATGTTTTTGTACTGACTATAAAAATGCACTAGAAAATCCATGAAAGTCGGTTGAGCTGTTGAGTACCTACAAACGGATAAAGTTCTGAAACATAGCCCTTTAGTATACCTTAATACTTAATAAATTATCCACAGTTAATAACTTCCGTTAAATTTATAACATTTTTTATCCGCCATACTGATTAAAATCCAAAGACAAAATGATTTGTTTACTGATAAAATATATAAAATGATGTCTATAATTTATAAAACATATTTTAGTGTTTTTTATTGCTATGCCGATTAAAATCCAATGTCAAAATGAATTGTATTTTGATAAAATATATAAATTGTTTAAAATAATCTATAGTTTATGGCTAAATATATATATAGGTATACAGTTCTTTAACTGTAATAACTAGAGCTAGCAACATTTATTTTTCGAACCTGATTTTTATTTCAAGTAATAAGAGTAAAGGAATGTGATTATTATTCTATACAACGTAAGACTTACTCTTGTATGACTTGACTTACTCGATTTAGAATATTAAACTTGATACTAATAGTAACCAAGTTGAAACAGACGCTATAATTGAGACTTTATGATACTTAAATCACGAAAAAATACTGGAAAATGAAGAAATACTTCTAGGATATGACACTTAACGTCCCTACCATTTTGGTCCTTCGGACCGGGCTTAGGACAAACGACAGCCTCAGGAATCCGGAGGGGTTTTCTTTATTCCCGACTGTCAGAAATAGATCACCTCTTCTTCAGACGGGTTTGGGGCTGGCGGTTGCGGGTTCGATTCCGGGGATCGCACGCGGAATTTGTCCGGCAGTTTCGGGTATGTGTTTGTTCTGTAAAACAAATAAATAGATGATATATTTTTACACTTGTGTATTGATTATTAAAAATTGGAAAAATGGTGTAACGGGAAACGGAGCAGGCGTGTCTCCTCTATGGTAAGAGATCACCGCCGCCCATCACCAACCGCGCCACAGTCCACGGTTCGGTTGTGTTGCCGGTTTTTTTGCGCCGTCTGAGCGAGATAATTTCAAAGGTCTCCATTGTGCTCGCTCACTCAGCGAAACACAGTACTAGTACTGTCTCAGTCTAGTATTTTGTGAGCTGGCCCTACCCCAATTTCCAATACGTAGGAGATTTGAGTAAATGTTAAAAGGTTCAACCTCTCTACCTATTTCCTCTGAATTTAAATCCTCTAAGCTTGTTAGTTTTGAAAAAGTACACCAATCGATACAATAGTTTACGATTAAGTCACAAGAGAAAAAAACGGCATTTTTTAATGATTTTCTTTTTATTGTTGCCTTGCAAAGACTGAAATATAAAGTTTTTTTTATGGAAATGGTGGCAAACGAGCATTGGGCTCACCTAGGACAAGCGCCTAGTCCTCCGCCCATGGACACCCATAGCTCTTGCAGGGCTGCGAGTGCGTAGCCGATTGAAGAATTGTACTCAACTTATGTAATGAGCATATTACCTTGTAGCTTTATGGTTTGGAGGCTGTTGCGAAGGCATCTGCGCAGGAGAGCTGCCCGTGCGAGTGTGATGTATTATTAAACCTTGGTTGTGCTGAAATATTTAACAAAACAAACAATCTTGTGCAATAAAGACACATTAAAAGCATTTATATAAACGATCTGGCCATTCACGAATAAAATAAAAAACGGAGATATTAAATACGACTTGGGGGGACCTTCATAAACCGAGCGTGCCTATCCCTTAAAGGCCGGCAACTCATCTGCAGATGGACGTCCATGGGCGGGGAACCGCAACTCTCTTGCTTGTTTTCCACCGATTCCATTAAAAAAATGTTAGAAAAATCTTTTTCAAAGATTTTAGAGTCATCTCTTTGTTAAAAGCGATTTACGTGGTCGATCTTTCTTTACCATTCCTCTAAACATATGAAAAAAAAGCGTGCAACACCAAAAGCACAACAGATAAAATGGTTGTATTAAGCCACTTACACCATCTAAGGCAGCAAAGTAAAAATCTTACACTTCGAATAAACATACCGATCAAACATTAATTATTACTTACAAATAAAAAAATTGTTTCCTAAAAAACGTTTGGATAGTCAGCTTCCTGAAAAACCAACCATTTAATCTGTTAAACTTATAAATATATATCTTTTCTACATTAATAATCCTATTAATAAACGCGAAAGTTTGTATGGATGGATTTTTATTACTCTTTCACGTGAAAACTACTATACGGATTTTAATGAAACTTTGCAATAATATACCTCATATATAAAAAAAACAAATAGGCTATGATTTAAAATGATATCGTGTAAATTGGCTGAAATATAATAAAAAATGTCACGTAAATTGGACGCGCTCGGTGAACGCGTAAACAAACGTTTTACCATATAAATTATTACAGTGACGGCATTTTAATTCTATAAAAAAATGAACATTTATTACGACGCAACTATAACAGTAGACAGTAGTAGTGACAGATTGTGTCACGCTATTTTTTGTAGATAATTGCATGTTGTGCAAATACTTATTACATTATCTTATTTTATAAGAAATAGTATTCACACTCGGCATATTCTTAAGCATGGTTCTCCCACGTGTATGTCAGTGTTAAGATCGCCCGGCCACGGCTCTTGCAAAGAAGGTTCAAACCCGATACCTCTGGATTCGTGGTAGGCTTATAAAACCACCTTACTCCGAGCCTCTTAAGATTATTGAAGGAATACTCACATCGCTGGGCGACTCGTGTAGCCGGTGGTATCCGGGCGGAGGCTGTTGCGTCTTGCCACTCGCTAGCTTCAGAGGTAACTGCTGCTTTACCATTTGCTGTGGAATATTAATAGTTCACATCGTATATAGGAATGTATATATATATATATATATATAATGTTATATTTAAATATGATATTGCCGTATTAAGAAACTGGCTATTTTTAATTAAACACATCTGATTCTTTCGCGATTTAGACAATTTTAGGAACGGTGAAATGTTTTTTTAGGAAGCGGTACAAAGTGCACAATTTGCTTAGTCCAGAACACAGATTACTATCGTAAAGGCATAAATGAGCTTCCTATGGTAGAAGTGTATAGACAATGAGGGTGACTACAATAAATAATAACTGTTATTTGTAGTATTTTAATTAAATATTCAATATACATCATAATTTAATCATGAGCATATAATTTTGGAACATTTCCGTACTAAAAATAATTGCAAAGAAATCTTATATCTAAAGCGTCTAAGACAAGAATATATATATATATATATATTCCCAGTTTCTATTTAGAAATTGCGGTTTGCCTGCTCAGATCAGAGCGTTTTTAGGCTTTATTCTGCACCCGTGGGAGAACTATGTTGAAGCAAATGCTGACGAACTCATTGAGCCGGGTCATCCAATTTATACCACGGGCTCACAGAATACTCAGCGTGAAATGGTAGTTGTACTTGAAACGGTGCTTCTGTGTTTCATTAAATAAGTGAACGTATCGGAGACCTTTAAAAATGCCGCTTAAGTGGCGTAAAAAGCCGCCAACACAACCAATGCGCGGACTGTGGCGCGTTTGTCCATGGGCGGCGGTGTTCTCTTACCTATAGAAGACCTTTCCTGCTCCATTGTCCGCTATACCATAAAGACGAAAGTTTCCTTCTGTATGCCGATTCGTGTACAAGTTACGTGCCCATAGCTACACAATACTACAGAATATTGAATAATGAAAATTACTGAAATTGAAATGTTTAATACTTAAAGTAGCACGAATGCCTTCTGTCGTTTTTTTACAACTCTTAAGAGTCTAAGTAGTCTCTCAGGACTTAGAGTAGCGTCTTCTAACCCCTAGAACTCCTACGTACCTGTACTGGTGCCCTAACAATAGCTCTGGTCTCGTTCTGAGCGGAAAGCAATTGCGGTGGCGGTAGCACTGGCCCACGACTGCTACACACACTCGCCCCAGACTCCGAACCAGTGGAACCGCGGTTGTCTGCGAAACCAGGTGATAAACATATATATACTAAAATTATAATTTAAAATTTATTGAAAAAAAATCTAAATAACCTAATATAACTGTAATTACCACTGGGGGATTTTCAAAAAAGAGCGTACATATCTTTAAAAGGCCAACAACGCACCCACGACCCTACAAGGACTGGAAGTGTCCTTTTTTACCTCTTTTACCAAACAGAAGATCCACATGCTCCGCTGTCCGCTATACCATGAAAAATAAAAACTCAGGAGCCCTCAAAGATCGTACCAATACTCTAATTATAAAAATATAGTTATTTTTATAATTTAAATTCAATTTAATTTAAATATAATTACAAAGATTAAAAATATAGTCAAATCTTATACAAAAAGAATCAACAACTAAATACTTACTACGCCATTTTGGCTCCTTCCGTCGGTTCGTATCACTGACGCTAGAATCTGGTGACAGTGTGCCAACGCTTGCTATTTCTTCTTGAGATCCACCTTAACAAAACATTTTATCATAAAACCAATCACTGAGTATCTAGCTATATGGCAATCCGAGAGATAATAATTTAAAGATTAATTAATTTTAGTACCGAATTGTGTTGATAAAGAAATAAAAACAGGCAGTCATGGGGACTGCGGATATAAGTGAAAACTATTAACTTAAGACTAATTGAAGTTATACGTAGTTTTTTGTTTTATTTATTTATTAAAGACATATTATTTGTTGAGCAATACCAGAACAAACTATAAATACAGATTGTTTGAAATAATAATTATTATACAATTATCTTTATTATACGCCGTAGGTATTATCAATAAACTTAAATTTTGACATTATTTTCATCATTAATTTCGACTATACTTAGATTATATATTGTACCTATACTATACTATATATATATATATATATAGGTAGGTAGTATATATATATATATATATATATATATACTACCTACCAATGCGAGAACCATTGCTCGTCTATTCTTCATTTTCAATATCCATTTATCTACAAAAACATTAATTGTGTGTACTATCTTACCGTGTTGCTGAAGCCTCTCCAATCGCCGATAGAGCCTGTCTCTCTGTTGTTCCACATCTTTTTGTTGCTCCTCCAATTGTTCGCGCATTGATTGCAATTGCCGCTTCTCTGTAAACAAAGAATTTATATATTCAATAAAGCAGTGCCGTAACTAAGGCGTTGCCTGCAGTGCCCAGGCACAGGGCGAATACCCTGGAGGGGCGCAGAAATGACCAGACTAGTATCGAGTTTTATCTCATGCATGCTAGAAGGTACATTTTGTTTTATTGCGAACATGCTGCGAACGCGCCCTGCTTTACTATATCTTTATCGAATTTATTTTGAATAAACAATTTTTATTTTAAAGAAATATACTAAGTAGGTACTAATATAGTTTGATAACAATAAATAGATAGATTTATTTGAATGCAAATTTGTCCATTTTATTTTTAGAGCCTAGTTTGAGCTTTTTCAGGGGCGCAGTTTTGAAACGTCGCACCAGGTGCATAAAAGTCTAATTACGGCACTGTGACAACGAGTATGTTTTAAGCTTTTTTTATGGTTTAAAGGAGGATGGAACAGGTGTGTCTGCTTATGGTGGTAAGAGAACAACGCCGCCCATGGACAACCGCGCCACAGTCCGCGCTTGCTGTGTTGTACCGTAATTTATTAAAAATAACATAGAACACCGGGGCAGAATACGTTTCATCGTTTTCACCTCGATGTTTGTCGTTCCACAACTGAGCGTTCATGATCGATCTTTTCTGAGCGATCAGATACCAGCAGAGAGCCAAACCAATACGATGCGGGGACCTTCAAGAAAATAGCGTACATATTCCTTAAAGGCCGGCAACGCACTTGCGGGTCTGCAAGGGTGAGGGGTGTCCACGGGCAGAGGACAGCTTAACCTAGGTGAGCCTTCTGCTCGTTTGCCACCATTTGCATTAAAAAATATAGAATAAAATACCAATGGCAAGGGCATCTCTATCGGCGGTACGCTGCGCCTCCCACGCAGCACGTTCCGCCGTCAGTCTCGACTGGGCGTGTCTCAATTCCTCCAGTTGCGCGTCATGCGTCCGCGCCGCATTCCCGCCCGAAGACCGCCACGCGCACACCTGGGCTTCCAAGCTGTGGGAAATTGTATAACTAGCTGACTACGACAAACGATATGACTTATCAGTAGACATCGGATTCTATTTTTTATTCTACAGCGGACAACGGACCAGGTGGGTCTCCAAAATGGCAAGAGAACACCGCCGCCCATGAGCAACTGCGATACAGTCGCGCATTGGTTGTGTTTCCGGCTTTTTAAGCCACATAAGCGGCACTTTTAAGAGCTTCTGATATCCTCCCACACTCTGCGAAACACAGTACAAGTACCGTTTCACACTGAGTATGCAGTGATCCCGTGGTATCACTTCAGACGAGGCGGCTCAATTAGTGCGTCAACATATGCTTCAGCATGGCTCTCCCACGAGAGAAGATATAATATAGCGATATTCCATATTTTCGTACGTTTTCATTGATAATGCTCCATTCTTAGACTTCTAATTCAGATATTCAAACATATAATTAATAATAGAATTCAATAAAGATTGATGAGATGATGATTTAGCCGAGTTCAAATGATGTTACACTCATCTGAACTCGGCAAAAAAAAACTCGACTAATCAAACATTTTTGGACTTGTTTAGCAGACAAGACACAGGGGCGTGATGGGGGGCGCTATTTGCCTGACACAAATAGAACAAAATCGATTGACTCGAATAAATTATTTACTAACCTACTCAATTAAATTTTTTGTTTTCAGACACATTTAGTCATTAAATTACTCTCTAAAATACTAGTCTTATGCGAACCAGGCCCAAGGCCACCCATGGTACTTCCAATTTTGCGGTAATTTTCCAATCTCTGTAAATATTTCTCTTAGTGTACAATAAAGTGTGTTCTTATCTTATCTTAGTATGATTTACATATAAAAAAATATAAATTATATCCTCACCTGTGTATAGTGGTTAGCTGTTGCCAGACAATACAGGTGAGCGTGTAGATGGCGTGTTGCAGGTTCAGTGCCGCCTCCCTGCCGCTGACCCCGACCTCTCCGCCCTCGCCGCATTCGCCCTCCGTCGGCGTGTCTGTTGACATGCGGGTTACGCCTACAATTAAACATTCCGCTATTCATCTTATAATTTAAATATTCCAATCTGTGGAATCAACTGCCAGCACCACTATTTCCAAACCAACACGACTTGAGGACCTTCAAAAAAAGTGAAAGCCGCCTTCACCCGCCTCCACCCGAAGCTCTGCAAGGGCTAGGAATGTCCATGGGCGGAGGACCGCTTATCCTATTATTATATATTACAATTTACAATTTATATTTATTATATTCTGTCTAAAGAAGCTTCATGCATATTTATGTTTAGCGGACAATGGAGCAGGCGAGTCTCCTAGATGGGAATAAATGCCGGCCCAGATAACCAGGCGATTTGGTTGTGTTGTCGGCATTTTTACTGTGTCTAGCTTAGTGAGTATGTAGTGTTACAATTTAAGGCTAGTTTTATTAGAATATGCTTAAGCATGGCTCTGATCATATAAAATCTATACTAAGTTATTCTCACAAGAGAAGTTTTCACTGCTGTAGTTAAAATTACCTTGATTGCGGTGTTTATTGGCATCGAACCCGGCGAAAGTGTCTGCCCTGCGTGGCAGCGCTGGGCTCTCGTACGCCAAGGAGTGCTTCTCACCCGCAGAGCTAGTGCTTCGCCCCACCGCAACTCCACCCGTGCTCTGACCGGTGAACGTACTGTACGCATTGCATACTTCCAACGCATCCTTGGGAAGAAATGTGATTTTTTTTATTTTTCAGGTAAAGTTTAACGGATACATATATTTAGTAACGGACGTAACGACATCTAGTTGGTAACGAAGCAGGCGTGTCTCTTGTATGGTAAAAGATCAGGCACCGCCTTTTTATATAGCTTAACGGTATAATTATTTATATAAATAAAATAGCGTACTTAGTGCGTCTGTTTACGCATCAGCGTGGCTATATACCGGGTAAAACAAGCCTTCTAACTTAATGTTAAAATTTATATGAAATGCATTATGTAATGAAAAAATTACCATTATACATATAATAGCTAAAGAGATTAGATAAAAAAAGATGGCAACGAACAGAGGGGTGATGGTTGATGGGTCAAAATTCACTGTTATATGTAATTTACAACGATGAATCATTGTAAAAAAAATTGAGTCCGACTACCCTTAACATTTAGAGATTTGAAAAACATATGACTAATTCTCAGACCTATTATGCAATAAAGTTTCATAAATATTGTTCGAATCGGAGGAGTTTGGCAAGAATCTTCCGATGAGATTATATATGAGAGAATAAAAACCTTAACAACTTTGCAGACTTCTTGCCACAGTGCGTGCGTGTCAGGCGTAGGTGCGGCCACTCGTACGTAGTCGGGGAAAACCAGCCCACCAGGAAACACTGTCGTTACGCCTGTTTCAAATTTAATCAATATTGTATACAAACTAACAAAATTTCATAAAAAAGTCATACAAAAGTATACAAGGCAAGAATTCAACACTAAAAACATACACATATGAAGAAAATATATTTATTTAATATGTATTGCTGGCTGGTAAAGCAACGTGACAGACATCATTGAAAATACGGATATTTTCAAATTATAAAATAGATAAACCTTATGAGAAAATATTATTAACAGCATTGTAAATTTAAATAAGTGTCCTTGAATGTCGTTTACTATATTTAGATGTTTTATATAATTTGTAAATACCATATTCTACAATGTACTAATGAAAAATTTATATTAATAGAGCAACTTAGGGGTGATATATTTAATTTACAATACGTAAAAAAATTAGTCTTATATACATATAATAATATTGTTATAATAATTATAAATTATAATTTAAAGAACGATTAAATGATGTTGCTTTGTAGAAACAAAAGAAAAAGCATTTAAAGCATTTGCATAATAACTTCAAACCTGCACGACAATGACAAAACTAATGCGCGGACTGTAGCGCTACTGTCCATGGGCGCCGGTGTTCTTTTACTATATAGGAGACCCACCTGCTCCGCTCTCTTACCATTAAAAAACTAAAAATCTTCAAGGTCATCATCCGTTAAAGACAAAGTGGAACTCTAAATAGTTTTTCTATACACATACCAGTATTTGGTAAGTCCAACGTCGAAACGCCCGTGTGACCAAACATTTTTATGTGTAAAGCCATCTTTTCCTCCAAAAGCACCGCGTGTTCCTTATCCTTCGCACGTAGCGCTTCTGAAATTGATAATAACTCATATAATATCTATATACAAGACATTACTTATGTTTAATATTGGAAATAGTTCAGCTTCTAAGTAGTGTTTTTATTCTATAGCGGACAACGAAATAAATGGAACTCCTATAAGGTTAGAGAACACCGCCATCCATTAACAACCACACCACAGTCCGCGCATTAGTTGTGTTGCCGACTTTTTACGCAACTTAAGTGGCATTTTTAAAAGCCTCCGATACTCCACTCCCTCTGCGAAACACAGTACAAGTACCGTTTCACGCTGAGTATTCTGTGCGCCCGTTGTATTACTTCGGACGAGCCGGCCCAAATAGTGAGTCCGCATATGCTTCATCGTGGCTCTCCCACGGGTTAGTTGTTAGGTGAAAATCAATACGTTATGTGAACGAATGATTATGCTTTGTAGTTAAGATTCTTCAACTATGTTAAATACAGTTAAACCCGGGTAAGTGACAAAAATAGAAGTGAAAGTAATAATAGCTTAATAGAGAGAGCATAAACCATTTTAAACATATAAATACATTGGGATTATTATTTTATTTAAACGGTGGCAAAGGAGCAGGAGGCTCACCTAGAATAAGCAGCCCTCTGCCTATGGATACTCGGCTGGAGCGCGAATGCGTTGTTGGCGTTTTAGGAATGCGTTGTTGGCGTTTTAGGGATGCGTACGCTCTTTCGCTCTCATTCATATGGCAAAAAAAACCCCGGTCAACTACATTCTAAGGCAGAGATTCCCAACCTATTTCAGCCACGGACCAATAAGGATACAATGACAGTTGTCACGGACCCTTTAATAAAATAAACAGCAATAAAAATCGGATTAGATATTTACTTTAGTTATCATTATGGTCTAGTGATGACACCGCGGAGCTCCGGGGTCTACGGACCACAGGTTGGGGAACACATATGGCATAGATATCTCTACATATATACTCCTAAGATAAAGGGATTCATAAAAATTACGAAAAAGCGTAAACCTAACACATATTAATTCGACTTCTAACACTGACATGAAAGTAGGTATATTTCGTTTGGATTTAGTCTTTGAATCTGCTTAGCGTTACTAATTTTGATATATTTATGTACAAAAACATTTTGATACAAAAATATTTGAATTACCACATAAGAACAGTCAGAATTTAGTACTATCATATATTTACTGATGGTGGAAAAATAAAAGAAATGCCACTTCATCATCCTCATATCAGCTGTAAGACGTCCACTCCTGGAATTAGGCCTCCACCTCGGACCTCCATGCATACCTGTCGGAGGCGACCTGCATCCAGCGTCTTCCGACAATGCGACTTATACAAATACAATTTGTTAAATTATTTTGTTACCACCTGCCTGAAGTTATTGTTTTCCCAATCATAGAACGAGTAACCATACTATTTCAATTTACAATTTAGAAACTGGTAAAGAAATGAAAAGAGTAAGAGATGGAAAGAGTCATGCTTCCATGCATTACCTTCCTACCTTCAATGTGACAGTGTGGCGTTTCGGCTGTATCATAAATAATTATTAATTTTAAATGCATCTCTTGAAATTGTAATTATAAATCTGTAAAACATTAAATCTATGTGATAAAGAAAAGTACCTATAAAAACTTATTTCATTAAAATATCGAATTCAAATCAAAGATTTTTATGGTATAGCGGATAATGTAGCAGGTCTCCAAATGGCAAGAGAATACCACCGAGCAATACCCGTACCAAGGTTGTCTTGTCGGCTTTAAACGCCACTTAAGCGGCATAATTTCAACGGCCTCACTCGCTAAGCGAAACACAGTAGAAGCACCGTTTCAAGAACAACTACCATTTCACGCTAAGTATTCTGTGAGCCTGTGTGGTATCACTTGGGGGTCGGCCCAATTTGTGTGTCAGCAAAGATATTACAAACGCATTTAAAACTAGAAAAATCAAATCTACCTGTAATCAGTCTTATGTTCTCGTGTCTAGCCTCCAATAAGCGCTGTTTCTCTTCTGCAGAAGGCGCATGTGGTCCACTCTCACTCTCTTCTACTTCTTCGGGGCAGCTTTGGACTGCCGCTCTAAATTAAATACAATAATATATACAATATTTTATTTAACATATCAATTATTATTAAAAATTAAGCTATATTCGCTAATGTATTTTTAAAGATGTCTCTAACTACACTAATACTATAAATAAGATCCTTCATAAATGTATGTTCCCTTGTACTAAACTCAGAAATGACACAAAATTTATAGTTTTCACAATTTTTTTTTAATAAATTTATTATTTCAAACCTAACGGCCAGTACACATGGCCATGAAAGGACTTGGGGTGTCCATGGTCAGTGGATCGCTTGTCCTAGATGAACCAACCATGATTGATGATGATGAACAAATAAATTATAATTGATATGGAAATACTTCTGAAGGCAGCTGATTCTAGAGAGCGGTGGGGCGCGGCACAAAATGCCTTAAAAAAACGCTCAGTTGGCGAACGACGAACATAGAAATTATAGAGTTTCTGCCTCTATGTTCTATGATGAAATTCAGCTTCAGGTATTAATCCAAATAGCGTCTTAGATCATTGTCCGTGAAATTTATTGAAAAACACGAATCGAGCTATTAGCTTACCTAATTGCACGTATCCAACTTGCGATATCCTTCGGTCTGTGAACACGCAGTTCGAACATTTCCGGATCTGACGGGCCACTACATATGATGTACAGGCCACGCCCATCTGCCCCCGCCTTCTCTCGTACAATTACTTTGCATAGAGACACAACACCCGTCTGTGGAATGCACGAGACAAATTTCAGCTAAAATCTTTAAATATTAAGCAAAAACGATCCAATCATCTTATGTTATGAAAAAAGGGAGGCAAAAGAACAGCACTTATAAAAAAGCACCCATAAAAACCCCGTGCATCTGCTGGGCAGCGGGTACGTTGCCGGCCTTTTAAGAATACGGTGCACTGCACCAGGCAAAATAAACATATCTAGAAGCTATGGGAATTATATTCATTAATCAGTTTACAAAAATATTGATTCTTTGATAATCTTTTGATAATAATGATTTTAATGAAACACTCTTGACCATACATAGCAAGGCGAACTTTTATACATCAACTAATTTTGACTTTCTGATTATTTTGAAACTAATTAAACTTTACCCAACAAATAATAAAACTTTCACTTGTTTACACACGATCAATTTTCTTTACATATGACCTTCGACATGCCAAAATATTGTGTCGCGCTCCGTTAGTTCGCCTACCCTGATAAGTACTATAATTAATGAATTTCTTAATTAATATAGAAACGCGATAATTTTCTTACATACCTTATTATCAGGCGTAAAAAACGTATATTTATTATTATTGTCATGAAGAAAAAATAGCACATCCGTCAGAACGATGACTAGTAGAGTTTGCATTTTACTTCTGCCCTGCATTAACGTGGCTTCGCCTTCGAATCTAGAAAAGAAACACTTTAAGAAAACAGTGCATAATTTTCAGCTTACCCATCTATAGATAAAACACTTGCTTTTTCATTAAATAAAACATATTTCTTTCTTTACTGTACCAAAATGAAGCATATGGGTCTTTTAGAACATATTACCACCGCCTCCAATGAATAACTAAGTCCACCGAATAATTATCGCCGCTCGAATTAACGACTCTAATAATAATAAAATTTTGCTTTGATTTATTTACTTGAGACTCCTGTTTCCTTGTAGAATATCGCTCTTCTTAAACTTCCTGCCGCGGAAATTCGCAAAGGATTTAGCATCTATCTTGTGATACATTTCCAATTTCCTATCCTCTCGTTCCTTGGCTGCAACTTGATTATCTACGTCCACTAAGATGGCCTGAAAAATACGTTTTGATTTTTAACACATTTTTATAGAGCATGTTATAATTACCTAAGTAATATTATAATTTACAGCAATAATATTTTGTTACTGCCAAATCGTTTTGTTTTTATTTTTATTTCAAACACGAATCGTCTATGTATATAGCATAATCGTATATAATAATATTAATTAATAAAAAATATATATTCTAAAAATATTTTTGTTCTATACATATGTACTGAAGTTGCGGTGGTTCAAGCTATCTTAAAAAAAACCGAAATGCTATCAATTCAATGTTTATTAATTCTGCTATTTCGACGTCAGTGGACAGATTTGGATACGTGACGTATCAAACAAAACCATCTCACTGGAAAGTTGTCACACTTTTGAGTGGAGCGGTTGTTCCAGGGCGGCAATTTTCTTTTACCATATAGAAGATCTACCTGCTCCGTTGTCGGCTATAGAATTTAAAAAAAAAGTTCAATAATGATATTTCCTACAGTTAACATGTGGTTTAATTCACATTCGTGTTTATACGAAAAGTCGTCCACAGAAAATGAAAGGAGTAAAAAACTGATAGCGTCCTGCGGCCTTAAATATTTAATTATAATTTGTTATAATAGTTATACCTTAACACCACTTAGGGCCCTTTGCAATAGTTCTCGCTCAGCGTTATCGTCACCTGCCGTCTTTAACAATGGCTCGAGTAGCAGCGGATATTTCGTCAGTCTTTGCGCTACGAATAGCACGCACTCTGGTACACCCTGAAAATAAAATCCAAAAAATTACACCCACTGAGTTTGTTTCACCGGTTCTTATTAGTGGCTTTAACTTAGAAACATATGGTAGACTGATTTTTGACATTCAATGAGCTGCATTTTTGTACTTAAGTTGAATAAAAATATTTAATTCCATGAAATTACACATAACTCCCGATTTTTCAGGCTGATATTAGATATAAGTATTTATTTATCACTACTTACTTCCTCACAATGACAGATGGCGCTACGTGTATCATTTACACTAATGTAATTTTATAAAATTACTTAATTACAACAAGAATTATCTCCATTTTATGTGACGTTCTGGTTTTTCTATGTTTTTTTTAATTCTCTATATGTCTTCTTTATGTTTATACAAAAATAATAATTTACTTGCAAAAAAACAATTATTTATACGACGTCCACCCACGCCTAGGTTAAGACAGAAATAAACTTTAATCGAATATTATTTTATCTGAATCTTAGTAGAAATCTTATTTAACCGATTAAAAAAAATAGAATTGTTAATCTATATATTATTTTAAACTGCGTTACCTAACTATAAGAGAAATCTTAAACTAGTTAAAATCAACGGGTACCAAAATTACCATTATACTTTTACGAAATACCTTTTTCCTAAGCAAAGGATTTTGTTGGCACTTTCTGATGAACCTCGCGAGTTTCGGCTCCCGAGCGCAGCATTCCTTAAACACCTCCACTGCGTCGCGGTGACGCGAACAAAACTCGCCTGTTAAAAAATATAAACTCTATAACTATGAAAAATATAACGGAGCGGGGATTATTGTTTCCTCGTGATTCATCATTGAAAGAAAAATTTTCGTATCCCAGTGTATGGAGTTCAACTCCTACAAACCGGCTTGACTGATTCTCATGTAATTTTGTGTGCATATCAGATAGGAGATTTTTCATATCTCTAATAATTAAACTTAATTTTTATAGGCCGGCAACGAATCGTGGTCGAGCAGTGTCCTTTTACTTTTCAATATAATATAATATACAGTCCAATACTAGCGTCAAACGCTAACTGTACTGTTGATTGAGAGAGTTAAACAAGACAGCAACATAGTAAGCTCAGATTATAATACGGTTGTCCATGGGTGACGGTAATTTCTCACCATAGAGGAGATCCGTTTCCGGCCCATACATATTATTCACGAAAACAAGTTTTGAACGATCTAAGAGATTTTAAGTGCCTGGTAGCTAAGAGACTTTATAAGTCTACCATGAAGCGAATGGTATCGAGCTCGAATCCCGGTCCGGACAATTATTATTTAATTTTTAATTTATTCGGTCTCTGGATGGGCTTGACAGTGGCCGGGCGAGTGTCTTATTACTGGTAACCCATGGGAGAGCCATACTGACACTGCGACAGACAGTACAAGTAGCGTTTCACGCTGACTATTCTATGAACCCGTGGT
>DWCF01001344.1:0-31537 GCA_018230265.1 Delias oraia | reverse complement strand
GATTTTTTTGTTAAAGAAAATGATAATTTAGTTAATGAGACAAGGAGACTTGCCTTGTCCGAGACGTACTATGAAGTTTATTATTTCAGCAATTAGTTTATAGTTGAAAGAAATAATAGAAGCCTTTATCATCGCATCTGTTCCCTTTTCCTTCAGATACGTTACAGAAATAAAAGCCTATAGAAAGTTGGTAAAAATTAGCGAGCGAATATGAAAACCGAGAGGGGCAAGAATGTAATTAAAAGCAAGTAATAAAAGAACAGATTTTACAGCTTTATACCACAATTGTATCAGCAAAGGTATCTATTTTTCGCTTTCATATAGGGTTACCACTTTTTTTTATGAATAACCGCGCACAGTCTGCGTATTAGTTGTGTTTTCGGCTTTTTACTTAAGCGGCACTTTTAAGGTAATCACGCTGTATCCCGTTGTAGCCCGTGGTATCACGTTGGACGCGCTGGCCCAATTAGTGCGTCAGCATGGCTCTCCCACGGGTAGACTTAAAGATTCATTGGATCATTGGACAATATTGTTTGAAAGTTTATAAATCTTGGAGTGCGATTAGTAGCACTTAGCTTTTATCAAAAATATTATTTCTGTATTTACTAACAGAAAGAGTCTGTACACCGTCTAGGTTCTAGGATAACTGTAGAATTTCAATATCAGCAGATAAGATAATTTAACACTCAATTTTAAATTCTTAAACTCCAAATGTCAACGTTGTTATATATAGCGGATAACGTAACAGGTGAGTCCACTGAATAAATTCCATTATGATCGGACAGCGAACCCGGCACCCATGACGTCACGGATGTTTACATGACTGCTCAGTCACGAGGCTCCTAAATATCGGATTTTGGATGTAATATTCAATCTGCTTTAATTTAATTCTGATTTTATAAAATATCAAATTCGAAAGGGCAACCCTGCAACGAAAGTAAGAATTAAAAAATAAATTCTGCCTTTTGTCCGGGAAACAATGGTTTCCAACATTTGGTGTAATGTATTACCATACGTAAGGCTTGCCGGCTCACTTCCGGTTCGAGTGAACATTTTTTTACTTTTTAATAAGTTCAAGCTTAATTAAAATTAAGAACATTTTAATGAAGATATTGATAGGTATCGTACAAATGAATTAACCAATTTTCAAGGCCTTACGTAAAAGCTTAAGAAAAGTTTTAATTAAGGAAGTTGTATCGGTTATATTATATTAGCAATACAGGCATATTTTAGTGAGACTTTCAATACACAGTTTCGTATGCATTTTTATCGCCTTATTTATTCAGAATGTAGCTTTAAGAATATAAACCATACGCATTCTAATAATCATAATTTTCAATTGGACGTGTGCCACAATAATTCCAAAAGGTCATTTTTCTCAAGGCGTGACGTTGATGAATGCGATGGTCGAATGTTTTTGTTTTAGACGTTGCGTTACTTTATTTGCCTTGGATTTGTCAAATACACCATTAATCGTTCTATTTATTAAGCCTATGTTTTGGCTCTGTTTCTCTTTTGTTTGTAAAAATAACAACTTTACCTCGTGTTTTGTAGACATTGTTTCTAGGGCTAAGAGCCTTCGCTCGACTGATCGCCGTGAAGGATTGAACGAGAAATGAATGTGGTTTAAAACAGCAGTATCTATGAATTCCGAATAGACTCTGAGCTACTGTTTAGAGCACTGATTGAAAATTTATCTTTAAAACTATATCATAATTCCCTTCCACAGTTGCCTTACATATCTTACGTTTTTATATTCAGGGACAGATCAAATCTCTGCGTAGCGTAGGTACATTCCAAAAATATTATTTCTCTTATTTTTTTTTATTTAAAAACTAACAAAAGTTACTAAATGAGCTGTACCATCCATTTTTTTTGCTATTCATCAGCTATATATATATTTTTATTTTAAGTTATAATGAGTATTGCAAAAAACTTAATATAAACTTAAAAATAAAAGTATTAAATAATCATTTTATTAATTTTATGATATAGCGGACAACGAAGAAGGCGGGTTTTCTAAATGGTAAGAGAACACCACCGCCCATGGACAATCGCGCCACAGTCATCGCATTGGCTGTGTTGCCGGCCGCTGATATCCTCACTCAGAGAGCGAAACACAGTAGAAGCACCATTTCAGGTACAACTACCATTTCACGTTGAGTATTTTGCGAGCCCGTGGTATGAATTCGGACAAGCCGGCCCAATTAGTGCGTCAGCATATGCTTCAACATGCTTCTTCCACGATCCTCACATGCGACAGTATTAACACACTCGCCCAGCCACTGTCAAGCTCTTCCAAAGATCGAAAAAATTATAAATAAATTATAATTTTTAAATGTCCGGACCGGAATTCGAACGCGATAACTCTCGCTTCGTGGTAGTTTTATTAAACCCCTTAGGTTAGAGGCTCTAATAATTGAGGAAAAATAAAAGGGTGACTTAGTATGATTAGTTATAAATTGCGGTAAATAGTGAGTTAAAGCCAACATTATATATCTGGTTAAAGCGCTAATGTGCCGTGAATAAAATATCAAATATTATATGCAGTTGCCTGCAATTTCGCTGCTAATGAGCTGATTCTGATAAAACCTTATTTACGACTCACAACTGCGTAACCATTTTACACTACACATTACATTACATTTTAATAATTACACAGTTCTTGGTAAACGATTTATCAGTGTTGAAAAATTTAAAAATACCTTATAGTATTAAACTTTATTTATAAATGTGTTAAACATTATATTTAAAAGGTCTGCACTAGTGTCCTAGGCTCCAATTGGATTTTAGACCTCCTTTAAAATAAATTATAATTAAATATTTTGATACCTTAATCGACAAATATACCGAAATTATTTAGGTTATTATTAAACTATTTTGTATGAAAATAAATGAGAGACTGAATCTTTCCATATCCTTATTCTAGACATCTTAGATTGCGGGTACGCTACTATATTATTTTACAAGCTTAAAATCAATAATGTAGATGTATGTATTTAATGAAACAAAACTAGGTTATTTAAATCACTCTTTTGAAATCTAAATGTGTATTTAAATAGAAATAGAGATACCTAATGTAAAGATTAATTAACAATAATTAATATCAGCGGCCGCATGTTATAAATCAATTACATATTTCAATGCACATGGAACAGTGTGATAACTATGCGTGCAATTATTTTCCTGATGGCTTTATATTTTGGCTCAGGTTGACCTCTGCGTTTTTGTAATTTAAAATCGTTCTGCTAAAAAATCTATATATGTACCTTAAAAAATCGGTATATTTGCTTTATAGCGTTTTTATTTAATCAAAAAGGATATGAAAAAAAGCTTCTTAAACTATTTTTGTATTAATATTGGTGTAAGGATTGTAGTATAGTAAAATAATCTTCTCAAATATAATTTTAAATTACGTCGGAAATAGGATACAGTTGTTTTGAATGGATTTTACGAATAGTTACATCTATCGTCATATCTTATAATTATTAAAAACACCATAATATTCAAGGTTTAAGTATGAGTTGGAGCATGATTGAATTGGTTTCGTTCCGTTTCGATTAAAAAAAATTAATTGCACTTGAAAAAAAAGATTGTCTATTATTACCGAGATGCATTTTCTTAAAAGATATCATTTATTAACTTTTATTTTAATAATCAAAATTGCATTTCATTCTTCCTACGAATCCAATATTCTCAAAGAAAACTTAATCTAAGTTTGCAACAAGACTAGAAGTGTATTATTTATTTCCTGTTATTTTGTTTAACGACTTCGTCATTGTTCTACAAGCAGTTGAACTTTTACTAAGAGCTAGCAATTATTTAAACAATGTTTTTATGATACTACGCCTTATGCTTCATCTAATATGAGGGCTCATTTAATTTAAAATATAAAGACAATGTTAAACGGTTTCATTAAAATACGCATACAAAATCAAACAATAAATCTTGTTAGTCTTAACTAATTTGACTATCATATAATAACATATATAATAGTCCCACGGGTGTGACGTAGGGGATCCACTACGGCCACATCTTGGGCCTCGCTCCATGTCATGCCGATGTCCCGCACCTCCAATAGCACAATACAGCTTCTACACTTTTTGGACGGCCACGCTTTAGTGCCTGTGGGTTCATTGCAGAGCATTGTACCAAACACAAACGGAGACCCAGGGGTATATTACACGATCCGGATGATCCTATCACAATAGCTAACAACAAGCTGATAGCCAGCCTGCCGAGAGAATAATAACATAAACTCAGATGGTAGATGGTTCTGTGTAGGGACCGCGATAACAACCGCCTCCGCAGGATACGGAGGCGAGGACTTAGTATGTCGTATGCCAGACTCACCCCGATGAGGTTTCGACTAGCTGCTCAGGCGGCCAATGTCACCGCGACGGCCCAAGCCGAAGTTCGTGTCTCGCAGGAGACGTCCTTGCGCTAGTAGCGGCTAAAAATCAATTCGCCCCAAAAGACCGTGTGAAGTTGTAATGGCTATATAGCCAACAGCAAATAGCTCTTCCAAAAAAAAGCAGAGCATTGTCAAGGAATATGGGCAGAATGTTAAATAGGGTCGAAATGTTTAAAATTTATGCGACAGTACCTAAAACTTTTAATGACATCATTTCAGCAACAGTTTCGAAATAATAATAAATTTACTAATATATCACACTAAAATATTATATAACAGTATTAATTTCATGTGTAAACTTTGAAGCAAATTACGAAATAATTGTAAATCAGGCGGAGTGTCTGATTCAGCCCCTACAGCTCTACAACTTTCTGAGTTTATAATAAACAGAGACACGGAAAATTATTCTGTAACTTTGTGTGAGAGAAATTTATGGAATGCCGCGACTAAATTACTCGTGTGGATTTGTTCGGTTTATAACTCTCTGTCTGCTCTCTGTCGTTATTTATTTATATATTATATAAATCAATTGCTGTGCGTTACTCGCTCAAACTCGGTAACAGCTGGACCGAAATGCCGGCATTTGGATATCTTCACTCACTCAGCGAAACATAATAGAAGCACTGTTTCAAGTCCAACTAATATTTTAACGTGAGTATTCTGTGAGCCCGGACCAACAGGCCCAATTAGTGCGTCCGCATATGCTTCAGCATGGCTCTCCCACGGGTGTGACAGTATTAACACACTCGCCTGGCTACTGTCAAGCCCTTCTAGAGACTGAATAAATTATAAATTAAATTATAATCGTCCGGACCGGGATTCGAACTCGATGCCTCTCAGTTCATGGTCGACTTAAAAGGATTGCCTAGGTTTTATTATCTTGCCTGATGGGTTGCTTACCGGGCAGGACGTCTGCCGGGTCAACTAGTAAGACAAATAAATTTACAGATTTTGTATTTTTTAAATAAAATTATAGTACCTTTCTTTATATTAATTCAACATTACGCAATATTTAGATACAATTACATTCTATTCTATTATTATAACAGTAGTCAGCATAATATAAAAGGGCCTTTGTTTGCGTTTTGGCAACTAAAAACTAAGAGATAAAGGTAATTTATTGCTTTCTTTGATTTAAATATTTAGTATAGAATTGAATTTGTAAAAATATTATTTACCAGAAGAGTACTGTTCCTTTGTCTATAAATGAAAAACATTAGGGAATAAAATATAAAAAAAATCACAAATGTTTAATTAATTAATTAATAGAGAACCTAGATCAAAAGAACTTACGTGGCGCTTGTCTGAACGAATCCTTCAAACTAATTAAATTTAATGGTAGTCTTTTCAATTCGATCATAATCTTTATTCTTACAAAATTCTCAACAAATGTTCATAAATTATGAATTAATGTAATGAAATTAAATTTCTTACATTGTCGTGTTTACTTTAGAAGTAAAGTGGAAGAATTTTTAAGATAATTGAAATAGTACACAAGCTAAAAACTTCCAACATTTTAGTTAATTTCTCGTATTTCCTGCCTAGGCTCTAATGACTACTTCCTTGCAATTGCTCAACTAATGGTTGAGAGGCAAAATCTTATGTGATGATATTATCCTGTTTATCTCATTTTTTTTATTGAAACTCATGAGTAAGATTTGTTGTTATGGCGGACTTTGGCGAAATACGACATGGGGACCTTCAAGAAAAGAGCGTACGTATTCCTTATAGGCCGGCAATGGACCAGTGGCCCTTCAAGGGCTAAGGGTGTCCATGGACCATGGGGTCCATGGTGGACCGCTTTCCCCAGGTGAGCGTCCTGATCGTTTGTCACCGTTTTTATAAAAAAGTGGCGTTACATTTCATTTTTTTAGTAAACACATGGAAATATGCGGTATATCAATTAACGTACATACATATAAACTCTTTTTAACTAAATTTTTGCCAGATACGTAATTAAATATGTACATCATAGATAACCGTTGAATACTTTAGGCTAATAAAATATTATATTGTTAATTTTTATTAAATGATTTTGGAGCAATTCTCGAATAAAGCAGAATTTATCAAACATAACGTATGGATGCGGCTCTACGAGCGGTAAATCAAATTTAAAATACGAAACCAGCAACTTTGCACTAAGATCTAGTAAAGTTTTCACTTATTACCTTCATGACGTCGAAAATTGATTGTTATTTTTAACAGCAATCTCTTATGCGTCTGGATTTACAAGCAATATCTAATAATTAAAACAATTTAAAAGTAGAAGATTTTAGTAGTTTGTTAAAGAGCTAGACTAATATTCAGTTTAATATTATTTCAATTCATCATACCTTTATATAATGTATTAATAGTATTTTTACATGAATTATTTATATAATAAGAATTACGTTTAATATTACAGTCTAAACCGATTATAAAGACATCGGTTACAATGACCGATCATTTATAACCGCCAAATTGTAAGGTCCCATTCGAATCTCTAGTAATTTATTTAGTAAACATACCGCCCATAAAAACATCGGATTCAGTGATATATCGCTTACAACCACTTAATTAAAATATTATTTAGACGTATTAGACGTACCTACTTAGATAGACGTACCTACAACTTTTTTCCCATCTCATCCGAACCTCTTCCCGGCCATTTGGATTTGACATTTAATTTCACAAGTTTACATACATTTAATAAGTTTACGTAAGCTATTCTAGATATAATAATATACCTATATACTGAAATTGTGAATATTATATAATGTTGTATGTGAATATATGTATTGTAATTGTCTATAACGTCGGCAAATATACAATTCCTACAAAGTCGCTATATCAAATTTTAACCGTATTTACAAATTTTGAACCATACTTTTGGAATTTTTATTTTCATATCTTCTATTCTTTAATCTTCTTCTATATTTTTATTTTCACTCTGAAAAACATTTTAAAAACGTGTTATTATTTTGCCCACATTTTCAATAAATTTTTGACTCTCAAACTATAAGTTCAAGTCAAGCTTAAAATACGAGTAGTAACTGGATTTGTAGGGAAATTCGTTATAGATTTGAAAGTATTTGCAATAATTTATGAATGGGGTCGAACGTTCTGAAGCGATTGAATAAAAATGGAATCGGTAAAAAGTTTCTGAGAGGTTCCGTAAGCATTTTTCTGCTAAGAAAATTTTAAGCAATATTTATTATTTCATTTTATATTAATAAATATTAATTTCAAAATTTTGAGAGACTCAAGGTGGTTTAATAGGTGAATAGGTGGTTGGTGACTAGGTGGTTTAATAGGTCTACCATGAAGCGAGATAAAATAATGAAGACGAAGTCCGGATAATTATAAATTATAATTTAATTTATAATTTATTCAATTTCTGCAAGAGGTTGACAGTGGCGAGACGAGTGTCTTAATACTGCCGCACCCGTGGGAGAGCAATTCTGAAGCATTGACGTACTATTTGGGCCGGCTCATCCGAAGTCACACCACGGGCTCACAGAATACTCAGCGTGAAATGGTAGATGGACTTGAAACGGTGCTTCTACTGTTTCGCTGAGTAAGTAAAGATATCAGAGGCCCTTAAAAATGCTACTTAAGTGGCATAAAAGCCACGCAACTAATGCTCGGACTGTGGTACTGTTGTCTATGGGCGGCGGTGTTTTCTTAGCACATAGGACGCCCAGCTGCTCCGTTGTCCGCTATACTATATAAAAAAATCTTCAACAAGACAAGTTTTTTCACCGTATTCCTAAAAGTACACAAAAACTAACGATTCAATAGCACTATTTTTTGGTAATTTTTCCTGCTCACGTACTCTTTCAATCTGAAGGTTGCATATATTGAAATAGTCTAATAAAATCCGAGTTAGTTATGATAAGAATTTTATTATATTATTTCAAATTTCAGTTTCTTAACATTATATTTAAAACATAGAATTTATCTTTGGGCTCAGAAACATAACAAAACGTAAAATTAAGGATTAAAAAATTTTGATACTAATTTTTTGAGAAGTTATCGGAGGGAAAGATATAATTTTATGTATGTGTAACTCGTTGTCTTGTTCGTTACATCAGACAAAACTATAGACATATAATGAGGTCTATATCGCTTATCATTTTTTGTATATGTTCTTAAAAAACTACTCTACCGGTTTATACTTACCCTTTTTACTATATTATTAAGCAAGCAAAGATTTAAAAAAATATGTTTTAAAGCGGCTACTTTAACAAACTTTTATAATTCGTTATAAATGCCTAATTTTTCAAGTGAAGGAATATTCATATCGGATGTTGTACAAATTACAAATAAATACATTTGTAAATCGACTATTTTCAACACTTGAATCTGGGTTCAATGTGCCCTTTTAGACAAATACACAATACAGTTGAGTGGTAATGGAAGACTCGAACGTAATACGGAGGTAACAAAAGACTGATTATAGGAATGCCCATCTGTTTACTTCAGTGCGAAACGTTGGCATTTTCAAAGGTATTACGGTATTTATCGTTTGTATCTACTTGAATCTCTTGTATCTTACTAATGTTACGACGCAGTGCGGTTAGGTTAAGTTTCACTCTGAAAATTTACACTAATTTACCTTACGGATTTTATGAATTACTTTAGGTTTGTGTTTTTTTAAAACTATTTAAAATATCTTCAGTTATGACAGTTTTAAAACATTCACTTTTATTTAATACTAAATACATCTTGATCTATAGTTATTATTATAATATATAACGAAATTAATTACATTAAACTCTTATTTCTATGGAGATATGTTTAATTTTATACTGATATTTTTTGGTAAAATAGTCAAGCGAAGCAACGCGTTTATAATAAAATTCGGTATATTAAAACATCCGATATCAATCTGATCTATCTCAAGTTGTCCCAAAAGCAATTGGCCTGATCAATCTTTTCCAGGGCTAAGTCTATGTGATTTATGAGACGCACTGGAACCCAAGATGACGAGAGCCTTGCATTATCCTCTATCATGATCAGTTTTTTTAATAATGAAATCATATATTGAAAAACAATCTAATTCAAACAACACTTCAAATCTTCAATAAAATCAATCTAAATAAAAAAAAATCTTCTAAATTATCTAGCCTATATTTTGGCTGTGTTTTACGCCTATCTATTAATATGTGGACCGGTTTTATTGAAAGAGGTGTCAAACAAAATGATCCTACCACGAAGTGGTCCACTTTTAATTATTGGTAGTTTTATTAATAGTTTGTAAAATCACTACAATTTGCCCGCTTCGAACTTTTGTGGCTGATAGCTCAAAGAAATAAGGCTTCTTGTCGACAAATAGGTATCTAATTTGTTTTTTGATTTAATATCACATTCTGAACAAGATTATACAAGAGATTATATAGCAATAATTTTTCATATAATATTGGGACATTTTTATATGTCTTTAATTTAGACTCAATAATTTTGTTAATTACAATAAAACAGGGTGTAATCATTAGAAAACTTCCTTTAGCATTGATATTTCTACAATGCGTATTTATTTATTACATAATAAAAAATATATTTACTGTTTAGCGGTTAATTTTTATTCAAATTGTAAAAATTCAAAGTAAATTGAAATATTCTCGAGTGGCAAGTTTCAATAGAGTTAACATTAAAAGTCGAGACGTGTTTATCAACTTGCACAGAATATTCAAAACGTAAGGGCTTATTATTCACGCGGCACACTCGTGGCAAACGGAAAAATCCAATTAAGTTCATACAAGCTCGCGGCGCCACCCTCATCTAGCTACTCAGTATGAACCAAGAGATTATAAATTATATGTAGAATGATAAGCATTGGCTTATATTAAAATGTAAATGAATAAAAAAAATGAATGCTTACCCTAGGTGAGCATCTTGCTCGTTTTCCAACATTTCCATAAAAAAAATATATCCTGAAGTTGTCAAATGTAATAAAATCATGATACAAACGTTTAAAATAGATTATAAGCATTGAAATCTAATCAAAAGCATGTTGTTGTTCAGGAAATCGGGAAACGTACCTTGACTTCTACTTAAAACGTATTTAATCTAATGAGTGTTTATGGTATATGACTACATCTTATTAAGTTTTATTTTCATTCACAGTGAAACTTTGCAAGGAGAAAAACAACAAATAAATTTGTTTATATTATATATGTATATGGGTTTAAATACTTTATTAATTTCAACTCTAAGGCTACAGCACTTGCACAAACGACTACTTTTCAATAACATTAATGGAACGGCCACCGTTTTAACATTTTCACGACCGTTACAACGTGAACTTTGCTCCGTTTTAATTTCATTCAATATTTATACGATACCGATAATATTTGTTCGAGCGTTTCAAGTATACATTTAATAATTTGTATTTTAGTTTTTAAAAATACATTATGATTTATACATTCATTTTGATTTGATAGTAGTCTCCTTTGCGGTATTTCGAATGTACTTAAAAAATTAAAAAAGCTTCCATCATATACATATTTAATAAATTGATAAAGCTATATATTTCAAAAGTTTTTCCCTCGCATATAAAAGCTAAGAATATAACGCACAATTTCGACCAGCCAGGTATGCGATGCTACACATGGAAGCTAGTCTTGAATACATCCGGGATCTATACCAGTTATTTAAACAACTCTTGTCAACGATTCTAACTCAACACAAAAGCTCTCTATTGTGTTTTGTTTTTCCATAAGCCGTCGCCGATCTCACGGGGGTAATATTGTTTCATTGTCCTTTGTTTGTTCTCATTGAAATATAACACAATCATGCTTGTGTTATTTCATTTATATGTTTTCTTGCATCTAAATGGGTTAAAAATCAATCGCCCATTTGAAGAAACTTATTTTTACATTAATTACAATAAATAAATAGTTACTTAGAACCTACCTTTTCAACGTTATCCGAATGAAAATCGACAAAGAAATTCCTATATTTATATTAACAGTTCTCGAAGAATATTTAACCCGTGGGAGATCCATGCTGAAGCATATGCTGACGCACTAATTGGGCCGACTCGTCCGACGTGATACCACGGGCTCACAGTATTCTCAACGTGAATAGGTAGTTGTACTTGAAACGAGTCTGCTTCCGTGTTTCACTGAGTGAGTTAGGACATTGGAGGCCCTTAAAAATGCCGCTAAGTGGCGTAAAAAGCCGGCAACACACCCAATGTGCTGAGTGGGCAATGGTGTTGTCTTACCATATAGAAAACGCGCCAGCTCCGTAGTCCGTAATACCCTAAAAAAGGGGAAAAAACGTAAGGAGTACTAGTCTCATGTCACAAAAATTATGTTAAATATATACAAAATATTTTATCAGTCTTATCACGTGTTGTTTTTATATAATTAAATATTTACACTTTTTGTTAAATTGACGTTTTAATCTTTTAAAATATATATACTTTTGCATTGAACATATCATTGCAGTAAAATTAAAGCGTAAACATAATATTGGCAATGACAATTTTATCGATGGACATTAAAAAAATTAAAACTTCGAATCCAATCGCAATAAATGTCAGCTCTCGAAAGAGGTAATGGGGCGTATATACAATTTTATAACTGTTTTTGCTTAATCGGACACAAATTATTGTAAACGAGTCGTCTGTTGTTGTAAGGTAAAGTTGTAATGATACTTTTGCTTCGAATAATAGTTTTCGCATTATATTCCTTATGAATAACTCTGCTTAAATTGTAAGCCGTTACTTAACGGGGTGTTCCCATATATTTTGTATTCTTAAAACTTTTTAAAAAATAATTTGGGACTATTACTGTAATATAAATTTCATTAACAATGTCCGTAATTTATTTTTATTATTTTAAGTTCGTTTATCCCTAATGCCTTGCTAATTTTAGTTAAACGAAGAGAGGAATGATGCCTACTGTAGCGTAATAAGTCTTACCATCGATTCATTATGAAGTCGCAAATACCATTTAAGCTCCTTTATCTCCTACAGACAGACTCATGAAATCCGAGTTCTCAATATGAAGATATTCTAAAGAATACTGGATTTTAATAGTGGGGTTGTACATTCAACAAACTCAAAAATTAATAACTTTACTAAATTATAAATTACAAGATTCGTCAATGTAATGATATCTTTTTTTGCATATATATATATATATATTTGCCAGCTATACTTATTTCAAAATATTTAATTTGATATAGGTTATATTTTTAATATTATATTCATCATCGACGACCACTGTTGGACATAGGCCTCCCTTTCGGACCTTCATGCATACCTGTCAGAGGCGACCTGCATCCAGCGTCTTCATAAGGTCGTCTGTCCGTCTTGTGGGTGGACGTCCTATAAATATAAAATAATACATATTCAAATATTATAATACAATATGTGAAAAGTTTCCATTTGTATGCATACTATGATACTTAATTTACGTCTTATTCAGAAAGGAGGCGTAAGCAGTAAAATTACGATTAAGTGTATCCCTGCGTCAATGGCTGGAAAGGCTGATAACTTTGGGTCGAAATACCATTTTGTATAATAGATGGCTGACTGAGCCGCAGCTACAGCTTAACATTGTTACGGCTATAGCGCTGAAATTTATTTGGTGGAAGAATCTAGTCACTCCGTTAGAATTTCTAAACGATTCCATAGGATTTTCGAAGGCCAATTCATAAAATATTTTTTATATTTTTTTAATATCTGGCTTAATACACTTTATACAATTAAAATAATTCCTTATCGTTTAACTTGACACAAACCAAAAATAAATAAAAGGCGAACAATAATTTACCAAATTTTATAAATTCATTCATTTTTTTCTTGAATATGCTGGAGCTTGGAACAAGTTGATTTAAGTAACAATATTTGCAGACAAGAATCATTAAAAATAATTATATATTTACTTGTGTACATCATTGCCTTGAAATGAAAATATCATTAAGTCATACAAGTAATTAAGCAACATAAAGAGGTATTCAATAACTGATTTACTCTATCATAATAAAAATAATATAAAATTCAATTTAAAATTAATGAATGAGAGGCTTCTGATCATTCTGTGTTTGACATTCGCATTAACTATTTCAATTAACGATTTAAATAGAAAGGGGACTATTATTTTATTTCTGAAAAACAAACTAAATTCCTTTAATTACCCAAGTTATTTAAAAAGTTTACCGCTGGTCTAAGTTTCGCTTTTATTACGTTCTCTAGTTTGTAGGTAAATAGCGATTTGTATAATTTAATCAAATAATTTACGAAAATATGACGTATGTGCGCGAGAATCTTAATAAATTCAAATTAAATAGTGACCACCATAATTTTAATACTATAAATAAGGATGAAATAGCGGTACCTAGTTGTTGGTTAACTAAAACACTTGTTTTAACTAACCAAAAACTAGCACAGTTATATATAAATAACATGTTCCCCAAGAAAGCCTTTTTAAGCAAAACTGTGTTCTCTTATATAAAGAAATCCCTAAAGAGATAAATGAACTTACGGAAAATAAATTCAAGAATCTTATAAAAAGTACTTGCATTAAAAAAGATTATTATAACGTAAACCAATATATATAAGACAAAGATGCATGGAAACTTCTGCACAAGCACCAACTGGTACCTTTTGAATTAACCAACCTTATTAACAAACTATTAACTAAATAAACCAACTATTGTAAATTTGGCGATAAATATAATTAAACCTTATGAGTTTTTTTGTTGGTTCTTCTCGTAGAGATATATCTTCCGAACTTCTTTTATCTTCTTCTTTACTATTGTAAATTGACTTGCAAAAGTGGGCCCTTATGGGGCCTATTTTAATTTGAATTTGAAAAATCTGTCTCATTTATTTGTATATTTTCAAAGATGGACAATGATTCTATTCAAGCTTTTCAAATATGAAAGAAGCTTAGTAGTCTAACGAGCATTGTACTTCGGCTTTTTATGGATCAACCCGTGCAAATTGGAAATACTTACAAACGGTGCGGGATATAATTTGACACACGAAGCGAGGGTACCAAAGCTGGTGCGAACGACAGGTCATGCTGCAGGATTGATCGCTCTGACAGATAAATAAAGGGCGTAAGCCCACGATATCACTATACGTACTAGCTGTCATACTTTTAATTAAGAGAGAATGGGCGGGGTTTCGTTATGTCAATTCTATGTCTAATTGATATTTTTTACATTAAAAGAGACAAGTGGACAAAGCTTACTGAAAATAAGAGGCTTTTTCATATTAACTTACAAAGGATTTTTTTTCTTATGGTAGGTATAGCGGACAACAGAGCGGGTATGTCCAATATTGTGAGAGAGCATCGCCGCCCATGGACAACCGCGCCACAGTCCACGCATTGCTTGTGCTGACGGCGCTACTTAAGCGGCATTTTTGAGGCCCTCCGGTACCCTCACTTACTCAGAAAAACATAATAAAGGACCGCTTCAAGTACAACTACCATTTCATGTTGAGTATTCTGTGAACCTGTGCTATCACTTCGGATAAGTTCGGATATGCTTCAGCATCACTCTCCCAGGGGTGAAAAATTAATAACTTATCACTCTTTAACTTTAAATGTTATATATAGAACATTTCAATTTATAATTGTTTTTATATAAATATTTTCATATTTCAAGTCTTTAAATGCATTTCCGGTGAAACAGGAAACAACCGCTAACGAAAAAATAGCAACAAATTGGCTCCATAATCCCCATAGCAGCAGCTGCTGTTTCAATTAAAATGCAGGAACGTGTATATATACAGCATATTTTGACATAAAAAATAAATGAATTACTGTACAATATTCTCGTTCAGTTAACTCGCAAATAAACTTTTTATACGTCGTAAAATCTTCAAGGCTTTGAAGATTTCGTGAATCTAAAGCGTACTATAAGACGGTTTATTACTTGACGTTTACTAGAATATAGTCCTTGAAACTTATATATGATGATGACTGCAAGTTCATCCGTGCAAAATTACGATACAGTTTTATTAAGATACAAAAAGTCTACTAAGCTTGAATTAGTTGTTTCATCGTAAGTTCAAATTATGTTCATATTGAATTTATAGAATGAATAAGCCTGTAAATATCACACATAACTTCTATCTTATTTCAATCAAATAGCATGGCATTTATAAAAAAACATCAAGCTTGAATAATATAACAAAAAGCCTTTCAAATATTTACTTAATATCCCTCTCGTTATTCCACTTTACCTACCTTCCAAATAAAACACAAGTTTCGTTTATTATAGAACAGGGAAAATTGAAAACAATGAAAGATTAAAGATTATTTTCCGCTCTCCACGGCCACAGTTGCTTTATTCACAGTTGATTTTATGCCTCGTCAATCTGTTGTTCACAAAGAATTTCTTACTATCGAAATATTTTAAGTTTTAATTGACTGCATGTATATCACTGGATACATAAAAATTACGACAAAGTATAATATAAATTGTTGGACAGCACAAATATTGTTTCTCTACAAAATATCATTTCCTATCTTAAAAGTAGAATCATGTATTTTATTTGATTTAATTTTATTAATGTATGTATCTTCTGTTTATACTATGAATTTTATACTGTAGACAAGGTAAAAGAGAATACCCCCATCATTAATCAATTACACAAAAGCGCGAATTTATTTAATGAATAATAAACCGAAGGAGGTATATATTTTGGATGGCCTCATTTGCACGGTTTACTGATTTAATTTGGATAAAGATATTATTTGTATAAAATTTACCTTTAAATAAGAAAACCGTATTTTTAAATTACATTTTTTGCCTCTGATATAAAATGAGGGTATAATAATAAATAAGGAATTATTAAAACATAGAGTAGTTATTAAATCGTAGCTGGGCCGAAATTAATACAATGTATTTAATACCTAAATGCGTCAATTTTTTTTAAAGATTTTGTTTATATATATATCTACTACCAAAATAACTGACCCTGTGGGAAAGTAGTGTTATTTCAAAAGTTGGAATGTCATGATAAGAAATGTTTCTATTTGGGTAAGCTCCGAACTTTGTAAAAACAAATTAAAATAAAATTTCAAAAGACGATCGAAGTATAATATCAATACTTCCTTTTCACTAAAGCACAAAGCGCTAAACCTAAATGAGTCAATATTCTAAAATTATTAATCCAACTAGTTTAGCATAGAAGTTTTCTTTTCATCTGGTAATTACTTTTATTTCGTGGAACTGAAACTTTTACCCGTTGCTGTATTTTACAGAGTGATGCAGGAAATACTTTTAGAGGATCGTAGTAATCCTCTAGTATATAATATCTGTAATAGTAGTGTGGATAAATAAAAAGTTATTTCATCAAAAATCTGAGCCTCAGTATCTTGCCGTGTTTAAGTTGGGAGCTTGGGAAAGGGACGGGATTAACCGAAGCACAATGAGGGATAATGGAAATGAGGCCTTGGCTTAAAACGTCTTTGTCAAATTAGACAGGCATAAAGAGGTGGGGGTTCGATTAAAAGTTTTTGCAAGTAAATACTCTTTTGTGATTATTTCTTTTATGCGTAAGTCTGGGCTCGTGGCATTTGAAACTTCGAATGGAAATTTTAAATAAAAATATTCTTTCAATCTACTTGCCTTAAATGCGTGTTACCCCAGGGTAGTCCTTGAAAACTTATTACCTTCGCGATTGCTTAAAATGATCAGCTAATTTACATAAATACGTATATAGAATCAAACATGTTCTAAGAACAGTAATGAAAGACGAAATACACTGTTTATTTGTACAATATAATGAACATAGAAAATTTAATCATTGTTTAATGAGGCGCATGATGTGTGCCTACTAAATACGAAGATAAAATTACATTGCTACCATATTACTCCTGTCGTGCTCTAGTCATACTAGAGTAGGTATAATATTTTTAGGATGTAGTAAATTAAATACATAAAAAACATTAAAAGATATATTTTTCATTTAGATACATACCGTTCGCTTAACTTCCAAATATCTAATTCATATTACAATTTAATCTTTGAAAAAACTTATTCTTTATGTCTCATTTACATTCAGCCCCTATTGTTGCTCCTCGCGCTGCCGGCAATAATTCCTTAAATACTGCTGCGGCAGGATCGACGGATATGTGTGTGTGTTATATACTGCCCTTCCTCTCACTTCCCTTTCAAGTTCCGGCTATATCAAAAATTGAAATTGTTGCAGCGTCCGCGCTGCGTCTTTTAGCGATAAATAATTAAGTGCGTCAGTTAAAACTAAATAACTAATTTAAAAGACGTTGCAGAAGGTAGTGGATGATATCATACATCCTAATAGAACTTTGAAGTACCTACCAATCTACATAAGATAATATTTCGGCTTCAACTGAATTGAACAGAATGTAAACACGGCCTGCCGCTCGCGCTGCCGGTCCTTTGAAGTCCGTAATAATAACCGCTCTTTTGGGGAGCGCTAGGCAGCGCGAGTAGCATGAGAAGTATGAAGTTTACATACTCGTCATGCCCACTTCCCTGTCTACTTCCCCGCTCACTTCAGCTGAATGTAAATGAGGCTAACTCCTCAATTAAATTATTAATATAATTATTATAGAGCGTATAATGTAGTAATATTACGTGTCAGCCTTTTTGAAAGTATGATTTGTGGTAGGTAATAGGCACTGTTCAGATTCATATAAGGTTAAAAATCAAGCCTGCTAGTGTGAACGTTCATTTATAACAAAACGAGCATTTCCCAGCAACATGTTCCGATTGTTAGGCTTAATTTTATGACGGTTTTAATGCGAAACCCGCTTTTATTACTAATAAGCACAACTAAGCTTCTTCATTATATAATAATCTTGAATTTTTATATTTTATGAAGACTATAACCGTAACGAAGAACTTTTAGAAATTTATTCTCAAGTGTAATTGCATGATAATAAATTTAAATTTAACTGACTTTCAAAAGTACAAAGAAGGTTACATTCGACGTGTTTTTTTTTAATATTGAATGGATTTGCTTAAATACATTCCAAGATAATAATTTTAACAGCCTCGTAACTAAATGTTTTTAAAAGTTTACTATAATTATAATTTAAATTATAGATTATTCTTAATCTTGAAAGGCTTGACAGTGGGCCTGGAATGTGTGACAGGCGTGGCATGACAGGCTGAGTGAGGATATAGGATACCTTAAAAATGCTGCTTAAGCAGCGTAAAAAGTCGGCAACACAAACAATGCCCAGACTAAAGCGCGGTTGTCCATGGTCACTGGTGTTCTCTTACCATATAGGAGAGCCATCAGGTCCTTTGTGCTCTATACCATAAAAAAAGATCAGAGCGCTAGTTAGGCAGAAAAGCTATGGCTCAAAAAAATTGCACCATTATATTTAGGGGTTATTTGTTTATTAATAATATAAATTAATAAATACTTTTTACTTTCATTAATGTTACTGTTGACAAAAATTTAATGACATACCATTGGTATTCCATGTTGCAAACAATGGCAAGAAAATAAATCAAAGAATTTAAATAAGCAGCATAACGGCGAGTAACATAATTCCCAAGAAAACATTTTAATTGAAAACAGACGGTGCTTACCGTGGAGTGATACTTATAAAGTTACAAACCTACGGCGCAAAAGAAAAAGTAGGAAAATGAGTTTTAACAGCCAAGTTTTGATAAGCGCCTTTTATTTCAAATATTGATAAATGTTATGGCGATGAAAGAAAGTTTTAAGTGTAATCTTTTTCATGATTGTATTGATAGAAATAATAACATTAGTAAGAAATTCTTACAGTATGCATAGCCGTAAAAAATGGATCAAATAAAAAAAAACATAGAACAACAATTATATCTAATTTAGATAGAGAAGGAGATGTTTCTGAAGTATAAAATAATAGTTACATAATATCTTACGCCTCATCTGATTAGTTTGCCAATTTTTATTTTGAATTGTTCAATTGGTGTCTGTTTTGGAACAAATTGTACAGTCAGGACTGCACTAATGAGATCGTGGAGATCCCTCCCATCAGACACTGGAGAGGGGATTTCCGTGGGAGGGAAATTCTCGGAAAATCTCCGAGGACTATATTTCACGTTTAATTGACGCTTGCCTGTCACTTAATGAGACGTATTTTTGTAATTAAAACAATGAAAATTTTATGGCCGCTAATTACTTGTAGAATTAAATTTGTATGAGGATTTGTAATATATATTGTATGAGATTATCTTTCATATTAGAGGTAATGTAAATATGAACATATCTGACAATTGACCACGTGACAATTGAACACCATTAAGTAATACGATGTTAGATAATGTAATTGATATATTATATGAATGGAATTTTATTTCTGTCAATTTTTAATAAACCACGTTTTTTCTTAATTGATGAAAGATGTTTACTAGGTTAAGGAGCTGTTAGGTTAAAAAAAGTTACATATCAATGTAACTACTGTTCAATAACATTTTAACCTTCACTATAGATACATTTACTTTATGCATGAATTTTCTTGAAAAAATTAAGTCTCTCTTTGTACAATAATTGTATGTGAAGAGAATAAATATCTTTATCCAATATTGTAGATCCATAACGAATGAAGGGGATCGAATAAAAAAATTAAACAGAAAGAAGGACAGAAAAGGAATGATAAATCTATTGAATTTCCCAATTTTTGCGAAATAATAAGATTTGCAGACACATGTTCGGGATCCTTGGATGAAGTACGATTTACTACATTCACTTTGATCGTATAAAAATTATCAGAATATTTTTCTATAATACATATTCGAATTTATGATGGCTTATCTGCCGTTCACGTATCACGTTTTAAACTTGTTTTGTATATTTTTATTAAATCATATATGATTTCATTTTTCTTGAAATAGCTTCAAAATCAAAGAAATGTGTACTAAAAACTGAACGTAAATTATCTCCATCAATAGAATTAGAATAAAATCTAATTCTAACAAAAATATGGAATAAATACGAATAGGTAACTAATTAATCATATATTAACTTATAAACAGTTTTATTATTTATAAAGTAAGACCCTAAGTATAAACATATGGTTCTGTTTCCGAAGGAAATGTGCTAGGGTCTGTTTGGAACTCGCTAATAAAGGGTCAAGCCTGAGGCTTAGGATAAGTAGTTTTCCCTCTTAGCGAGAATATTTATGAGACCTCTAAGCTTATTTTAAAGAACTACTGGGGATATTTCTCTGCATGTCGTTATTTGTAGTGACGTGTGAAAAGCTCTTTAGTATTTTCAAATAGTAAAACTAACATTGTGTGATAATTAATCTATGATAAATGTTCTCACCAAATTTATATTTCAAACTATAATTGCTAGTTGAAGCACGATCCCTCTCGTCGCATGTTATATCCAATTACTTCAAGTGAGGCGTTTCACGTCTCCTATATCGATTAGAACGTCATTATCAGTATAATATCGTGGTTATGAAAGTCATATGAAGACTAAATTCAGAATAGTGTTTTTAAGATACAGAGAAAATAGTCTTATACTTTTGGACTAGAGATCACTTTCAAGTACCGTCATATGAGATTTTTGTTAAATATATTTGAAACGGACTGTGCCACTCCTGTGAGATCCATTGAGAAGCAAATGCTGACGCGCAAATTGGGCCGGCTCGTCCGAAGTGATACGTTTAATTATATATTATTCGTATTATTGTACTGTTTTGCTGAGTGAGTGATTATATCGCAAGCTTTTTAAATTATGCCGCTAAAGCGGCGTAAAAATCCGGCAACACAACGAAAGAGCGGACTGTGGCACAGTTGCACATGGGCCGCGGTGTTCTCTTACCATATAGGAGACCCACTTGCTCCGCTGTGCGCTATACCATATAAAACAGAACATAACAGCACTGCAAATCCAACAGAAAAACTTAATTATGAATACCGATACATAACAGATATTTGACATAGGTATGGTGTGGTGTTTTTGCATTTATTGAGAGGTAACTTAACTTGGAAGCTTGATCTGCATGGGAATATATCTCTTCTTTCGTTTTCAGCTTTTAGGTACTAGAGCGCTCTAGATACTAGACATTTTTAAACATAGGAGAACTTAAGATTTAACTATACAATAAAATAAGCAAAATGATAACGCCGAGCAAATCGTACACGATATTCTTCCTCTTGGTGTGTAGAAAAACAAACAAATATTTCACAGTGAACGTTTAGCATGAAACAAGTTTTCAGTAGGAAAAGATTTGCAATATTAGAACAAATAGGTAACCTGAGCAAGGATTGTGAGACGTATTTAAGTAGAAGTTACAACAGAGTTGGGCTCAAGCCGTCTCGGTAAATAGCCTCGCAGTATACTAACAAACAGAGAAGTTATTGTTGTATTTCATGTAATTGTATTATAGCTAAAATATATAATCACCAAATAATTTTGAGGAATGTTAAGTGTAATAAATGCCTAATATTCACTCACAGAGATGAACAAACATGAAGTATTTATGATGATTATTAGATATTGTTAAGCCTTGCTTCACTGTTAAAATAATACATATTAAATATTTTTCATCACTCGGCATAAATTTTCTACGCAATAACTGCCTCTTTGCTGTTTCCAGCCAAATATCCTGGCAACCTCTTTGAGACTTCCGTTTTGAATAATATTACAATCAAACACACAACAAAACAGAAATAAAACTTATTGTGGCCGCGATTTGGATGCTTAATTTTAGGGAAAAAATGGGTTGTTTACTTAATATATGTTCATATGGTCGGAAGAACACGCCAGTCTCCTGTGATTTATTTATGCATATCATTTGCTGAATGCTATTTGAAAGAAATAAACAAGGTAGTTCTAAAAAACATTAGAATTTCATTCGTTTTTGGTTGGTTTTATTATAATATCTGTATCGTATATTTGAAGCATATGCTAACGCATTAATTGGGCCTGCTCGTCTGAAGTGACACCGCCACAGGCTCACAGAAAACTCGGCGTGTAACGTATTTCTTCTGTTGTGTTTTGCTGAGTGAATAAGGATATTAGAGTCCCTTCAAAATTGCGCTTAAACGGCGTATAGAGCCGGCAACACAACGAATGTGTGGACTGAGGCGCCATTGTCCAGGAGGGCGGTGTTCTCTAACCTTATAGGAGAACCGCCTGCTTTGGTTGTCAGCTAAAGCATAAAAAAATTCTAGGCATTCCGTTTAAATAGTGTAAAGATGAAGCTCATCAATATTGTTTGCCTATAATAATACATATTGAGTGAATATTATTACGAAAATTTGCAAAATATTTTACAAAAAATTACCTTTTAGACGAATCATATGAATATTCCTTTTTTATTGTGATACAAATATGCCAGAATAATTATAAATTACTGAGTAAATTACATGTATCATACTAGTTTCGTAAAATTGAAACGTTAAAAGAGAAAAGCTGTAACAATGACAGCCGTATTAAAAAGGACGTGTTTCCATTTTATGTTACAATTTTCATAAATTTTATATGATATACTGCATCACTTTATTTTTATTTTGTCATTTAGTCACTTTTATTACATTACACTTAATTTAACAGGATCTACTTGTTTTTTTTTTGGGATTACTAACAGTTTTACTCAGCAACATGATAATAATATAATAAGAAGAGTTAAGAATGTTACTGCCGTAAAACTACTATTATTATACTATTATTTATACGGGTACCGGTATAGAAGATTGTTTGGCGTGGCGGAAATAATAGATTGTACTACATTATTGATATTTAATCGTCACTATTTAAATTATATTTACAAATATAAATAGGAATAGTACGCGAGCCGAGTTGAATGTAGTATTCTACAGTGCTCGTAGACTCGACGATTTATAGTGCGCGCCCGCGGGTCGGTGATATCTCTCCGCGTCGCGAAGGTGGCGCGTGCAAACGCGCGCGGTATGCCTGCGTTGTTGCTACTCGGTGCGCCGGCTTAGAGTCGACGGTGTCTCGAGCGTCGTGAAGGTCAAGGGAGGCACGTTCAATGTGAATTCGGTGGGCCTCCGCCGGCGATGGCACGTGTAAGTTGCCGCCACACCGGTAAGGCACCCGTGACTCTGCACGGGCTAAGGGTGTCCATGGGTGGAGGACCTGTTAACCTGGGTGAGCTCCTGCTCTTTTTCCACCTTTTGCATAAAAAGAAAAAACATTATTATGTATGTATTTATTCACTTAGTGTACTTTTGTTAAATAAACTTATATATTTTTGATAGCGGAACGATTACTAATTTAAAAATTTACACCAAATGCGATTTGGTAAAGAAAAAGAATCCTTAACACCAGTGCTAGCGTTATCAAATAAAAACCTGTCGTAACACATTTTGAATAGCAGTTCCGCCTTGAATTTACTCTCATTCTTACCATTATCTAATATAGAAAAGACTTTAAAACATTATCTTAGTATAAAATATTCGTTCTCTATTATACACTATAATTTTGTTATTATTATTCACTACGTTGGAGGTAGAACCACACAACACCACAAGTAGTTCTATAATTCCCGGGATTCGGCAGCTTAACACTTTCGACATAAAATATAAATTATTCCACGCCTGTCGATTCTCAATTTATTCGACTCTTATTTCATTTGAAGATGTCTTTGGCACTGAAACTCCATTTGAATAATTTCATTTTAGTTTAATTCGAATTCAGATAGGAATACAATTCAATTTATAAGTAAATTATTGAAATTTGTGGATTACATTATATCTTATTTTAAGTAATTATAAAAAATATTGAGAAATCTAGAGAGAACAATACCAAGCAACTAAATCATACTTATTATTGTGTAGTCAAAACTGTTTTAGAACTTTTCAAACTTCTGATACGCATGCTAACAAAAGTAATCGTCACAATTTGTAATTTCAATTACCGTTGTATATTGCTCACTAGAGTGAGTAAGAAATAAGAATAGAAATCCTACACGTGTAAATATCTGCTTTTAAGCAAATGGTCTTTTTATATAAATAAAACATCATGAAACATTTTGTCGCCTCCATAACGTGTTGAATAGAAAATTAATCTGGAGAGCGACATTCAACGGGAAAAAATACTTTTTCAAATATTCTTTTTTATGCCTGCTGACAGCGAATGTTCATATTTTACGCCCACGTTATTTAATTTTGTGTTTTTTTTAATAATATAATAATTGCTATAACTAAATAAAGTAATAGGATTGTTTTTTTACTTTTTTATTTTATAGCGGACTACGGACCAGGTCTCCCGCGTCACGGTCCGCGCATTGGTTATGTTGCCGGCATTTTACGCCGATTAAGCAGCACTTTTAAGGGCCTCCGATATGCACACTCACTTAGCGAAACATAGTAAAGTACAAGTCTGTACTTTACTATGTTAAAAATAATGTCAAAAAAATACTGCTTAAGCGGCGTAAAAAACCGGCAACACGACCAATGCTCAAAATGTGGCGTGGTTTTCCACGGGCGGCGGTGTTCTCTTACTAAAAAGGAGACCCACCTGTGCCATTGTCTGTTATAACAGAAAAAAATTGCTGACCAACTGACGCGACCATGATTTTGAACAGGAGTGATAAGTCTGCGATTCTTCTACCCTCATGTAGTGTAAGAAGGTTATTTTTTTTACAACGACTATTGGGGTAGATAACATTTAGAAATGAAGTGAATAATATAATAAAAGCGTAATAATATGTAAAAATATATTGAAAATACACAGCCAGATTTGTTGTTTTTATATTAATACAAGTCAAAGGTGGAACTACAGTAGAAATATCCTTTGTAATATAAAGAGTTAACGTTATTGATAACTCGATATCAGTACACATCGCACGTAGAGTGTGTCTAACAATGCAACACAAATTGGCAGAGTTGTGAAACCACGCGTGACGGCCTCCTGCAGTGTGACACAAGGCGTGCACTTCTACAGGGGCTATCTATATGAATTTTATAATGCATAATGTTCAAAAAGTGATTTAACCGGTCTTAATATAAAATTATTATAAGAAAAGTGAAATAAAATTATTATAATACAGTGATAGTAATTGGTCAGTATAAATATCATAGCATTTAGATGTTACTTACGCGTAGACTGGTAGAAAAAACCCTCAGTATTATCAGTTCTACTTTGTTTTAACTTTTTAATTTTCAATATAGAAACCTTATATAATGCTTTTAATTTTATTTAATTAAAAAATACAAGTGTCTAGTTTAATATTTTATTTTATAAACTATAATAATATGTGTAGCAACCTTAAATTTAACCCTACTAATTGCCTTTTGTGACCATCACATACACTCACTAGGCTCAGCATCAAGCAAGAATAGAATTGACAGGCAACTACAAAATCACTTAAACGATAGATTTATAATTCTATATTGAAATTAATACGACTAGTAAGTAATTTAGATCTTGACTCAGATTCTGAAATTAAAAAGTATTGATGTCAAATAAAATCGATTCTTGATATTTACTTAATTTAATTAAAAATAAATGTAATGTACATTATTTTAATGACAATTTCTATATACAATAACAGTTAGTAATACACTCATATATCTCAATAGAAAAATTACTTACGAAAAAATCTTACTTAGGAATAGTTTAAAGTTCTATTGGTGATAAAAAAGCGTCAGATAAATATTCAAATAAAGAAAATTCTTTATTCTTCATGTCAATACAAGGTTTTTACTAAATTAAGTAATTTCAGTAAAAAATTTCATTTTTCCAATTTTTCATTTTGCATTTTTCAAATGCTATCCTCTTTCTAAGCTCCATTTGCATGCGAATGAAGATACAACTCTCAATTAGAAATTAATTTAAGATTATATATATATATATATATATATAAGCTAATATTAAATATTTTTTTTTCATATTTATTATTTAAAGTGATTTAACTATTAAATTTTCTCTTAACACTTGCCAGGGGCACTTCAAGGTCTCAAAACATCGAATCGATCCCGAGCACTAAGATGATTAATAAAGCTAACCACTTCGTGAATAATGAATAGTAGATATTCAGAAAATTCAGTTTTTCTTTTCAGCTAAACGTATTTAATGTAAGTGGTTGTGCTTATAAATGATAAAAGATATAACATTTTTTAATTTTGTATAATGGATCATCAAAAACCACAAGATGAATATCAATTTCGTATAAATGATTTTAATTTTACACTTTTTTTTCATTGTTTTGTTAGATAGGCGTTTTTGAGTGTATTTTTCATTTGATTTTATGGAAAAAAAATTGTATCACAAGTTTTGGAATACGGGGAATGCAGGGATTCTCTGTTGTAATAAGGTTTTGATGCAATCAGTTGATGTGTGTAGCCAATAGCTATAAACATTACTACAACGTGAAGCAAAATTGGAGGCTCTGCAATGCTTTGGTGAGCATTCTAAAAGCAGCTTGTTGTGTGCTTCTAGATAGGTTCAGTATACATGTAATTAAGTCAGCAACAATATATAACCATTATAGTTGTATCATTCTATGTATTCTTAGCCTCGTAGCTTATTGGTTTTTAAAATGTAGCATGAAGCGAGAAGTATCAGGTTCGAATCCCGGAATCACAGAATACTCAGCGTGAAACGGTACTTGTACTGTGTTTCGCACAATGGTTGAGGATATCGGAGGTCCTTAAAAATGCCGTTTAACACACGACACAAAAAGCTGGCAATACAAACAATTCGCGGACTGTGTCACGGTTGTTAGACAACCATATTGGATACCCATCTGCTCCGTTGTCCGCTATTCTATAGAAATAGCTATACTTTGACTAGTCTGTAAGCATCTAAACTAAATACAATCAGAATAATTGTAATAATATCTAATGAACGCTACGAGTGTTCAATATAAGAGCGACATCATTAAATAGCACTAAATCGGTTTTGCAAATAATTAATGGAATTTCCTTTTGAGACTCAAAATTACGCGGGCTTTAGACAATAACAAGGGATGGTTCATCCCGGAAAATGCTTCAAAATGTCTTAAACATTTTGGAAATTTACTGTGCCAGTTAAATGAGTGCCAACAAGTATGTGCTTGTATGGTCTAACGTTTGGTTTTACCCATATTTTTGTAAAACTCATTTATGTAAAAAATAAAAGAACTAAAAAGCTAATTTTTTATTAGGTGGACTGTATTTAAAAAAATACCGAAATTTATAAACTTCTGGTGAAGGTGAGTCCAAAACGTAATGGCCGCTAAGAAAGACACTCAGACTAAAACGTACGTCGTTGACTTAAAATAGTTTTTAAGCGAATTATACTTCATCCGCAGAGCCGTCACATCACATTTTAAAGAGGCTAGGCGTAAAACACTATATTTTATTTTATTTTTAAGGTTTTGGTAAACTTACAGCCAGAGTAGATTTATAGTATAAAAGTTAATAAAAAGAAAAGGCAAATTAATATTTTACACAAGTATGCAACTTATACAAGATAATTAAGAGATAAAAATTGGAACAGGTAAATATAATACAATGATACATAATATAACGATAGTATAAATGAATGGATGAAAAAAATAAAATCAAGCGAGTAAATAAAAAAAATTAAGACCAAATCAACTAAAAAAAAAGTGATCACATAAAATTTTGTTTAGATTAGACACACTAATGTTAAAAATTTGGATATGAAAACTAAAGCACGCTTCGTTGAGCTTGCAACCAGCACTGATAACATAAGAGTTCTGGCGATAGGTAGTCCTAGCTACAGAGATATATGACATCACCCAGACAGATTTTGAGAGCCCGTCGAATCGAATCCCGGTCCGGACAATTTTAAATTATAATTTAATTTATAACTTATTTGGTCTCTGGAAGGGCGTGACAGTGATTGGGCGAGTGTTTTTATACTGTCGCACCCGTGGGAGAGCCATGCTGAAGCATATCGTGACGCACTAATTGTGTGCAAAAGTGTTTCGCAGAGTGAGAATATCGGAGGACTTTAAAAGTGCCGCTTAAGTGGCGTAAAAAGCCAGCAACACAAACAATGCCCGGACTGTGACACGGTTGTTCATTACCATATAGGTGATCTCTTACCACCTGCTCCGTTGTCCGCTATAGAATTATAAAAAATCACTCACCCACAGCACCATCACCATATATCACCATGTTTAAATGTCATATAAAATAAAAGTTCTCCAACAAAAGAAGAGGTTAGTATTTCACCTAGTACGAGAGTGAGTGTCGTTTTTAATACGAATATATAAACAAAATCATCAAAAACTAAGAACATATCGTTTCAATTTATTTTTATTTTTACTACAGGACTAATGAGCGATTCAATCAAAAGTATGAAATTAGTTTTAAATTAAAATACCCATTACTTACAAATTAATTTAAGTAATTTTGAAAATTAAACATTCCTTTTATCACTGAGACATTCCAATGAGTACTTTTGGCTACTTTAGCATCAGATAGTTTATTAATATTTTATACCCTTCCTCAAAATAACAATCTTTATGAGCGAGGGCAAATTATTTTCAACTTAACTCTCAACTCATCCCCGCTACGAATAATAAACTATTTATTATAGATCCCTAACAAGTAAGCCGAAAATTGGATTCAGTTCATGTTAAGTGTTTATTTTATATATATGGCTGTGTACTTTTATACTAAGATTGGTCGTAATGTAGACAAATATATAACTTGAAAATTCGTATTAAATTGAAATGAAACTCCATACAGATTTTTAAAGTTTTATAAACTATGGAATAAAGAATTAAAAATCATTTAGTTTTTTCAATTTATATAATATTTTTGTTAAAATTACATCGTTTAACCCAAAAAGATAGAAAAATTGTTTTGAAATTTAACATCAATTTTGTAATATGAAAACTAAATTTTAATTGATGGAGTATATGAGAGATATCAAACAATATCTACTTGTTTTTTCCAAAAAACAATTTTTCATTTTAATAAAAGATATTCGATTGACTAATATTATTAAAAAAAAAGGGCCGTCAACTGAGGCAGTCATCATCATCATCATTTCAGCCGTAAGACGTCCACTGCTGGACATATGCCACCCCCTTGGGCTGCCATGAATATCTGTCGGAGGTGACCTACATCCAGCGTCTTCCGGCGACCTTTAAAAGATCCTCTGTCCATCTTGCGGGTGGACGTCGCAGTACTAGGTCAAGGTAGTAATAGGTTAGAATCATTGGATAGGGCTCTTTCTATCTCTAAGAAAATGTTGTTACTGTAAAAGTGAAGCAAAGTAATTAATTAATTCATATCAGAAAGTAATTTTATTAAATGTTGTATATTTGGCAAGTGAATTGTTATGTCATAATAGCTATCAATTTAAAATCTCTACAAAAAAATATTTCAAATTAGATAGTTTTTTTTAATATGTTTATTTTTTAATTCATGAAGGCTGAAAATATAAACATAAAAGATTTGAGAGCCTCGGAGCTATGTCGTTCAATAAGTCTACCATGAAGCAATATTCAGCGTGAAATAGTAGTTGTACTTGAAACGGTATTTCTACTGTGTTTCTGTGAGTGAGGATATCGGAGGCCCTTAAAAATGCTGCTTAAGCGGACCGCGGCGCGAACTTTTCGCGATTATGTATGGGTGATGGTGTTCTCTTACCGTATAGGAGACCCACCTGCTCAGTTGTCAGCTTTACTAAATAATAAAAACCACTTCATCGAGAGAAATAAAAGCCATTATATGGTTTATGAAAATTTGACGGCATCCCATAAAGCACATAATCCTAATTACACAAAGCCACAGGCATCAGCTGTTGCGTAATATAGAAATAGATTCATCGACTATAATTTAATTAAAATAACAATGTTATTTTGCATTAACATTGTTATTTTGTACATTTATGAGAGTGAAAAAAGCTCTCAATGGCATGCCAAGTTAAACAAAATTATACATCGAAATAATAATTAGTTTAATTTAAAGTCAAATATTCATATTAATGTTAAATTCTATAATTATTAAAATTAATAGAGGAATTACTTTATGTCACGATTAAATGAGCTTTTGTGAATAATATATTTTACTTCGGACTCATTTTGATGTCATATGTAGCTTTTAAACGTAATTCAGTAATACTTTAATGAAATTTTAATGCCACTCCTTACTTCAATATTTTTGATCTTAAACATTAGAGAAACTGTCGCAACATTAGTACACTGCTCTATTAAAACACATACAAATGTATTCATTAGATACGTATAATATATTCTATACTAACTTCCTCGATATGTTGACATGGACACATGTGTGGTGTTTAAATAGAATGTTAGGAGGCGTGTAAACTAAGGCCACAACTATTAATTAGTGGTTCCTGACTCAGCTGTCTGCCTAAAATAAAGCTTAGTCGAAGAAATTTAAGCGAACACTCCCATATCCTATTTTGAATGGCAATTAATGCGATTTATTATAAACTATTCGTATCAAATAAAAATGAGACTAACACATTTCTAGACTAAACTCTTTTCGTATTTAGAAAATTTTAATTTTTCTTGATTCTATTTTTAATCTCTTACCGAAAAAGCGGGTAGACGTTTTCAACTTACTAGATATTTTTTTGTAAATGAATAACGCTGCTTTTTTGTAATTCACGCTACAATGAGACTCGCTAATGGATTTTCAATATTTGTATTGACTGATAAACAAGGGGCGAGCGAGTGACCCTCACGATTGGAAAGTCGCCGAAATGACGCTGTCTGTTTTGGAAATTTAGCAAATATCCATAAATACATCGCCTCTATATGGCATTACTTATTTACCTCGAGGCAAATGTTACTTTATGGTACCAGTTGATGCTTGTGCAGAAGTATCCATGCATCTTTGTCCTCTATGTGCTGGTTAATGCTGTTATAATTTTTTTTTAATTACAGTACTTTTTATAAGATTCTTGAATTTACTAACTGTAAGTTCAGTTATCTCTTTAGGGATTTTATTATATAATTGAACGCAGTATGGCTTTATCCAGAAACACATCAAATATTAGTATTATTTTATATGTATCCTAACTTACCTATATATCTAATAAAGAAATCATAGTTAAACAACAATCAATCTAACAAATATATCTTTTCATCTTAAGTACACGTATGTGCAAAGGAATTACTGCTATTAAAAATAATATGAAATAAACCCGCCTAACGGAACACAATAGCCATTATAAGTTCAAAAACTAAATCACTCACGTATAACTTTGTACGGATT